>JADDOH010024917.1:0-126892 GCA_016648135.1 Agrypnia vestita | reverse complement strand
GGCAGGGTTCAGCAATTACGATGAGCGCTGCCGATTATCGTACAGGATCCACTTTTCATCACAGGTAATGATTCGATTTAAAATCCCTTCATTATTGTGCCGGTTGAGTAAAGCAACGCAGCAGTCAACGCGCGTTTGTTGATTTGCTTCACTCAATTCGTGAGGTACCCACCTTTCAAGCTTTTTCACCTTACCACTTTGCTTCAAGTGGATTAAAACAGTTTTATCACTAACACCGCAGCCTGCAGCTAACTCGGATGTGGTTTGCGATGGATCCGCTTCCACAATAGCCTTCAATTCTTCATTATCAACTTTGGTCTCCGGCCGTCCACGGGGCTTGTTCTGCAGGTCGAAATTTTCAGAACGGAAACGTTGGAACCAAAAACGCACTGTGTTTTCTTTTGCGGCACCGTCGCCATACACATCATTGATCCTTCGAGCCGTTTCTGCAGCACTGGTGCCACGGTGGAACTCGTACTCGTAAATAACGCGATATTTCAAGTTTTTCATTTTGTAAACTGAGTGACGCAAAGAAAAAAACAATTGAGAAAAAAACAAATGAATTATAATTTTCAAAACACAAATACATGAGTAAATAGCTGTATAAATTTGAATTTGGAATTCCTAACCAAAGAGAAGATATTTGAGATCAAATTTGCCAGTATGGCAAAACGCCAATTTCATATGTAAGGACCTAATATTTGTTTTTGGAACAAATACAACTATTGGATAAGAGATAAACTAGCTGTAATCCGTGAAAAATAACGGAACATTAGTTCGCGTCTTTGCTAAGACCTAGTATATATTTGTAGCATATTTTTGGAGCTCCACGAAGAGGCTGTCGTAGTAACATGCGTGAAGCGGCCGGGTTTGGTGGCCCGGGGTTCAAGCCCCATCTCCAGCCGTTTTTTAGCCGTTAATTCGATCGAAATTACGGACATTGCACGAAGTTACATGGACAGACAGTCGGGCGGAAAGACAGACAACGAAATTATTATGTTTGATGTCTTTGAATCGACGTCTCACGATGATCAAAAAACGTGGGCAGTTTCAAACAAAGTGCTTACCCACTTTCTGTTTCATCGATTTTCGGTTCCGTATTCAAAAGTTTCGAAACTATATAACTTGAATGTCGAATGAATGAATGTGTTTATTGTTTTGAAAACGAATATCTGACAATTGCATCGTTTTTGCAAAAATATCGACAATAACAAACACACTGAAAATCGTAATTTCAATAAACAGTTTTAATTTTTAATTCAATAACCAATCATTCGTCAGCTTTTGAATTGAGCATCTTTATGATTGGTACTCGATTCAAGCTGTACATTTATTATACGACAATATAGAATATAGTATATATATATAGTAGGTTCATAATAATGTTTTTTATAATAACTTGATTCTATGTTATAACATTTTAAAGACATTATACTCATAATATGAGCCAAAGCTCGAGCTTGTGGGAGGAGTATTTACAAGCCAAATTAAAGTACAAAAGCAGAAACCATTTAGAAGTAGTAATTTTTTTAATACGGAAACCATTTGAGACATGTGGGCCATGTTACAATACATCGTAGTCCAAAATCAAGGATTTGACTTCTTTCTTAAACTGACCGTATTTTGAAATGTTCTTTTCTTGAAATTTGTTTTGCGACAACAATGTATTGTATCATTTAACTCTCAAGTATGTATAATGATGTTGTGCCATGGTGGTTCTTTATTTGTCCCTTTGTTCTATGTCTATTACTTATACAGTCTACTTATATTACTGGAATACTAATTTGAAGTGAATAAATTATTGACGGTTTAAAGGATGCGCGCGCATTTCGTGGTCTCGCATTTCTGCTACACGCATTTCCGCTACAATGCGCACGCCCAGCGTGCGCAACTTCCGTTACAATTTC
Organism: Agrypnia vestita; assembly: GCA_016648135.1. NCBI lineage: Eukaryota > Metazoa > Arthropoda > Insecta > Trichoptera > Phryganeidae > Agrypnia > Agrypnia vestita. Next base: position 124,985 of record JADDOH010024917.1, on the reverse strand, counting down.
CATTTATTTATTCATATAAATTGTTATATTTTTGTTTATATTTTTACCAAATCACGTTCTTCTTGTTTCATTTACTTTTGTTTCAGCTTTCCACTTATTTTGTGCATTCATTCGCTGTTTTGATAAGAAATGTAATAATCCTTTGAATTTATTTCCATTGTTTCCTGCATATCGGATAATATTTATACGTTTTTTGTTCTTGAATAATTAATAATTGAATATAATAAATATGAAATAATGTCTGTCTAAGGGGATAAAATGTTTAAAAAGGCTACCTACTTCAGAACAGGTATTCCTATATATCTAGCGAGGCAGGTAGTGGTCGAGGCTTGTAACATATCGTCCTAATTTATTTGTATTATGTGTACGTATCAAGCAATCAAATGTCTAGTTTAGTCCAATAAACGCCGGTTTATCGACAATGAAACGAAATGAAATAATCTTCAAGTTTGTGTTTACTGGGGTATTATGCCGTGTTGTTACGACCTTTCGGGCCGACGTTTCGGATCCCATTGCAGGGTCCATCACAGGCTGATCTACACATCGTAACAACAGGTGTACAGGTCGCAACAACACGGCATAATACCCCAGTAAACACAAACTTGAAGATTACGAGTGGCCGTGAAAACATAAGAACGAAATGAAATACATTTTTCCCTAAATGAGCCAAAACAGGAAGACTTTAAAAACTTTTTCGTTTATTTCTTACTCCCTTTCTTTTAACTCGTAGCGTCTGCTTGCTTGTCTGTTGAAAAAACTTTGGATCCATATTTAACCCTTTTTCCGTGATCCAATCGAGCTGTAACTTTGCAGGCAGACTCGTGGCGGTGATAAAAATGATCTAGCAAATCATCGTTTTAAAAAAATAAATAATTGCAGTATAATTTTGGATTTTTCGAAATTTTTTATTGCTCCCTTTCGTAGCGTCGCGTCGCCCGACTCAAGCCCAACGCGTGGGGTAAACGCCGAACCTGTTTCAACTAGTAAATGAGAAAGGAAGTATAACAAAAACTTGGTTTTTATGTTTTTTTAATTTTAACATCGCCCAAGTTAAGTTCTGCCTACTCCGCCTCTGCTATTGGCTCCCGTAAAATTATCGACTTGGATAATTATTTCCTCGTTTCACAGTTACGTATGCAAACATCGCCTAATAGTCACACTTAGCCTCGCATCACTCAAACTGTCGCTTTGTTCGTTTCCATGCCGGCGGTGACGGTACCGCTGAATATGCTAATGGCGCAGGGGCGCACTAGCGCTTCAGCATTAAAAAAATACCAATCTGGGTGGCGAAAGTGCAGGGCCGATATGGGAGCTACAGCTAGACCGCATGCAAAAGAATGTGCGCAAACGCACTTTCTTCGTCGTGCGCAGGGAGGGCGTGGTTTATCATTTCAAATACTGTGTTCTGAATGAAATTTTGTGGCGTGTTATGCAAAAGCACAGCTTACACGGTGTTACGAACGTCTTCTTCTTCTTGTTCTTCATCAGCCTTCGTCTCTCCACCGCTGGATATATGCCTCTTCCTTCTCTTTCTATCCTCCCTTGATGTTTGCTAATTGTAGCCATTTCTTTCCTCCCACAGCGGCTATATCGTCGGCCCATCTCTTTCAAAGTCTCCTAAGGTCTCCATTTCAGAACTCTGGGAGGCCATCTTGTAGCATCCTGCCTCGTAACATATCCTACCCATTGCCATTTTAGTTTCTCTACACGATCCACGATATCCACTACAGTAGTTCTGCGCCTAATTTCGTCATTTCTAATCTCTTAGGCTTACTCCAAGCGTGGATCTCTCCATAGATCGCTGCGTGCATTTGAGCTTTTCTACACTTTTCTTTGTAAGGGCCATAGTCTCCACTCCATACGTCATCACTGGCAGTATGCATGATTCAAAGGCTTTTCTTTTTAGGCTAACGTGAAAATTATGATTATTGTATTGAAATTTTTTTTCCAAGATACTTCCAAAACATTATATTATTGCGTAGGTTACTACGGATTATTATTTGATAACGAATTTTATTATTTTCTAAAAACTCCCAAACAAATATTTTTTCATAATGTTCTATATGTTTGAATTTTTGCCTGTATATGATGTTTTCATATATTTTTGTGTTCAGTTCTTCCGAGCAAACCAACATGTTATCATCTTACGAGTTTTGATTTTAATCATTTAAATCGAAAATATTAACGGAAACTAGTGCGAGAAAATATGCAGTCTTTGTACGTATAAGCAGTAATTCCGATGCGCTATTCGAGTAATGTGTGGTTTTTATTTACGTGTTTGATTGAATGTTTATTTTGTTGTACTGGCTTAGTGTAAATTAAAAATATGTGTTGTTGCGATGCGAAAAATGAACACAAAATAAGTTTTCCTAGTAAGTAACCTTTTTTAAACTGAAAACTGTATAATATTTTGAGTATGTCCAAATTTTTCATAACAGAACTGGATTGTTTGTCACAGGGACACCAATAATCAATTAATGTATATTATAGATGTCTCACAGAGACGAAACTGTATTTTTTTCAAGGGAGAGTAGGTATAGAAGTCTTTTTCTATACCTACTATCCCTTGAAAAAAATATAAACAATTTAGTTCTGTTCTGAAAAATTTGGACATACTCAAAATATTCCGAATGAAAATAGGAGTTTAATAAATTGAAAATAATATTTCTGGCGTATACTAGTGTAATGATAGAAATTCGGATGAATTCTATTAGACAAGATAAAGTATATACCTAGCTAAAAACTCCAAAAATCAAATATAGATGTCTCATTTAGCGACATCTGTGGTTATTCAAGGGGAAGGAAAAAGCTTTGGTGCTAGCCGCGTAAGGGTCGTTTTAACTCACATGTAAAACGTGGCGTAAAAATTTAAATATATATACAACTTCCAAAAATTAATAGACATGGTATTCTATCATGCGTGGAAATGGCGAACGTTGCTTATGTGTAAATTGATCACCTAAGTCAACCGTACGATAGGTCCTATGGCCCCCCAAAAAGACTTCTATGCCTGCTCTCCCTTGAAAAAAAATACAGTTTCGTCTCTATGAGACATCTATAATATACATTAATAAATTAAAAAATATATATTTATTTGCAATATCATATTGAAGCTTGTAATACGGGCTTGCCAGGCAACTTTACTCCCGCTTTCTTCTTACCGGACAACGGTAGGGAATGGTCTTTTGACTGTGGTCGACCTATAATAATGTTCTTAGGTTCAGAATCTTCTATATTTCAACTATATTTCACTGATTTGTTATCGAAAATATTTATCGCAAGAATATTTTTGACAGCCATGTATAGGACGCTGGCTTAAAGTTTATTTTATGGTCACACTCATATTAGGGTACACATTCGTAATTCTGCCTACAACCTGTTGCCAATTCCATGTTTAAGTTTTCAATGTTCTCTTAAATTCCTATCCATCGCAAAATTCTTTATTTACATCATCTATTTATATCCATTTTAATATTAAATAGTTAACGCAGACAGAGAAGTGCGTTAATATGTGTAAATTGTGTAAAATGGAGTATGTTTAATACCCGAAATGTTGCCTGAATTTACGGCTAATTAAGAAACTACCCCAAAGCTGAGCTGACCATCGAGTCGTGGTGTTCGGAGTGTATTATGTTAGGGAGACATTTAAATAGTGGTAGAGAAAAGAAAATAAGGCTATGTGGGGTATTATGCCGTGTTTTAACGACCTTTCTGGCCATCATTCAGGGCCCGTCATCCGGGCTGCTGGGGATGTGATGTAAAAACACGGCATGATGATACCCCAGAAAACACGCACCAGGAGATGGACTCCTGCGATATACATTTATAATTTTATCTTATAAATTTAAGTTCTAATTAGTATTTTGTCATCAATTTAAGTTCTAATTAGTATTTTGTCATCAATTTGAGTCATGAATCATTTCAAAAATTGGCAGAGCTATAGCGATTTGAAGCTAGCATAATAGGTGAATTTTAAAACGAATCACATTATTCTTTCCGTTTTTCTCAAAAATTGTGTTCACATTTTAAAAATAACATTATACACAATAAGAATGTTCTAAGGTTTTCGCGGCCGTTCAGAATCTTCCGGTTTAAGTTTCCTGGGATATTCCGCCATGTTTCTACGTCCTTTCTGGCCGACGTTTCGGATACCATTGCAGGGTCCAACATCAGGACTGATGTGTTGTATTGACACGAAACACCAGCCCTGATCACGATTCCTGCAATGGAATCCGAAACGTCGGCAGAAAGGTCCTAGAAACAACAACAAATCCCATAAAACTCAAACCAGAAGATTATGTACGACGCATCGTAAGATTTTTTTTGGTAAATTCGTAAAATCGTCACTCGACGAGAACTTTTTTAGCCTAGCCAAGTTGTCAAGTTTGAGAACAAAGTCACAAGTCTGGAGAAAAGGGTGGATGGTACATCAATTCAATGTTTAATTTGTGTAATTTTGTTACACACGGACCATAGAATCCTAGTTTGAAACGTCAACCGGTGCTATCTACAGGTAAATTCCTTTTGGGGATGAAAATGATGATGAACAGGCATTATCCTTGGCTCTGCCCAACCGAGTTTCTCCAGGGTAGGCTTGGCTACAACAGTTTAGAGACCAGAAGGAATGTGTATTTGATTACGCATTTTTATCCATACCAATATACAGGACCAACCTGGCAATGGTTATGCCTGTTGGAAGAGCTACTGCTATGCTGAACAATATTACTCTGGATATTGATCTATTTCACATCTCTGAGAGGATTTTCCGAAGCAGGATTCTCCTACATATGAATGTATTTATGTATTATATATATATATTTTTTTTAATTGAATTTTTACGCGTCACGCGTCGTTTACGAATCACGCGTCTCTAGGTTTTGTGGAGCAGCGAATTGAAGACTTGCGCCCAGCGCTGATAGTCTTGTGCCATGATCATTAATAAGTGCTGGAGTCTTCGGGAGCAGAGGTGCTGTGTTCTGATGCTGCCAGGCCGGAGCGACCATACAATCCGTTGATGAAGAGAGCTATCCGTCGACAGTATTGCTGTACAAACACTGTCATGGAGTTGCTCTCTTTATAGACGGATGTACTATCAACAGATGACCACCACCGCAGCATAAGAAGAAGAAGAAGAATAAAATACTAAAAACGATCGAGATCTTTCTCCACAGGGGTAGGAAGAGAGGATAGTAGAGTGTTAATCCTCATTGGTTTGCGTTATCTCAAAAATCGGTGTCTCATAGTCAGTAGAAAAAAAAAGTCGGTGGAATCATCTTCGTCATTCAATTTTAAATGGATTTTTTTATTTATTTATTAATATGGAATATTCAAAAGTTTCAATAACATAACAATATCTTGATTCATTTTAACTGGAACTCAATTACGAAGACTACTGTAACAATATAATTTTAAAGCCTAAAACGCTAAGCTAATCAACAGTGAGGTTGGAAAATAAACAATTAACAAAAAAGTGAGAAACGAAATATGAAAATAATAACCACATAATAATACTGTCACGTTTCGTGGCTGCAGGAGGAATTAATGAAACGCTAGAATTAATACAGGATTTATTGAATACTGATTAATTGATTAAACAAACGTACAAAGTCACTTAGTACTATTTTATTTAACGCTATCATTTAAATGAAACTATTTCGTAAATTTATCACTCGTAAATACACACTTTATGATCGCTTTAACACTTTATTCACTATTCACTAGAAGATTTCATCCAGTTTCAGCAAGTATTATTCGCTCCGGTTTATATCACTACGTAAGAACGTTTCCAGATTATTCGCTGTCGAATTACCGCTCGCTTGGCCACCCTGGCCTTCGCGACTCGCGGCTGCTTTCGCTTCGGTTTCGCTGTCAAGCGCCTAAAAACTATTTATGTCTGCTGATATCGAGTCTTCTAGGCGATCCCAGTATACACGAGAACTTTATCGTGCCTCACAGGCTTTTGTAGATGTTTTTCGATGCTTCCCGAAAGCCGTAGATTACGTTAGGCAATTCTGGAATCTTCGGTAGTATTGTGACCAATTCAAACAGCTGTCACTTGACGTGAGTGCGTGATTCTTTTTAGCCTCGTTACAATACAAATAACTTTTAAAGCAACACTCTCCTAAACATCGCATTCTTGGTAGTATTTGAACTCAAATTAAATATATCAATACTTGTGCGGTTCACTAGCCCGTTACAAAACCTACTTGCTCGTAAAATCAAGGCGTTCCCCTACGATCTCGTATGATATTTCGGAATTGAGAAAGGATGCGACTGTCGTCTTGAATACTTAGGGATCCTGATGCTTATCTATTCCAGAAGATGTGGACAGTTAGTTTTGCCAGAGATTAATTTTATTAAAAACATTATGACGGAATATTCTCTTCTAAGTTTAAATGGGTGTAGGAGAGGTCTTGGATGATTCAATTGTCTTCTACTCAAGAACTTTAAAAGAATTCTTTGGTACTTTCAATCCTATTAATATGCACTAAGTATTAGGAATTCCAAATGACCGATCCATATTCCAGTAGTAAGATTCTTGAAGAGAAGACCCTCAGAGACAGAGCACCCAAGAAGAAGGCTTTTCTGGAGGGACCATGTCGAGAGAATGAAGCAGATGAAGCCATCACGAAAACACGTGTAATTGTTTATGTACTGTGTGCTTTTTAATTAATTAAGCGGCACAACGTAGTTCTGGATAGTTATTATAGAATATAATATATTAAAATTGATTATTTTATTTTATTAAAGCATAAATATTGCTGATACTTGATGTGGTTTCTTTTCTACAGAATAAAAAACATGATCCATTCACATGTTACCAATTTACTTATAAATCAACATTTTGTCTAGATTTCATTTTAAATTAAATTTCTTTACGCTTTTCCATTTCTTATTTAAATCCTACTTATTTAGTACTTACAAATGTGAATGTTTAGATGGTTGGATAGATGTTTGTTACTCTATCACGCCAGAACGACTAAACGGATCTGGATGAAATTTGGCACAGAGATAGATTATTGTCTGGAAAAGCACACAGAATACTTTTTATCCCAGTCAAAAGCTAGTTAATTAAAAAGCTACCGAAGTTCGGCAGATTTAAATGAAATTCGGTCGGAGACGAAGTTCGGTAGAAGTTGCCGAAGTTCGGCTATACCGAATGTGAATCGAAATTCGGTGCATCTCTAAAAATCACAAAGAGAAGGGGCCTCAGGTGACTACCTTGGGGAACTCCAGATGGTATAGGATGATATTCGGACGTAGAACCCCCAACTACGACCGCTTGCTTGCTATTTTTTACGCTTTGGTTGTAATGTCGACAGTTAAGGAGGTATAAATAGATTTTTTCAATATTTCTGTCCGCTGTAAAACTTTGGAGTATCATGGAAGTAAGTTTTATTGAATATTTTAGAAATTCGTTCACTTTGATACAAGTCAAGCAAAATGATCAAAACCGTGAAATTTTTTGGTTTCGATAATTTTATATAGCCTGTATTTAAGTGAATGAATTTTCAATATTCGATTTAAGTTACCTTCATGACAGTCTAACGTTTTACAGAAGATAAGTCAAAAATATTGATAATTAAATGCAAACTTTGAGATTCGTTTATCTCCATAACCATTGATATTAAAGGTATACTCATTAGCGTGCTCAAAACTAGCATGTTCTAACAACACACTTGCTCGTTATTAGTATGCTTATTTAATGCATGCTCAAGAATGAGCACGCTCAAAGTTAGCAATCAAATACGCATGCTTATTACTGGCATGCTCTTGTCATAGAATAGAGACGTTTTTGTTCAAAATGGAAACTTTGCAAACTGAACCAGGAAATTCAAGTGAACCAATAAATCAAAACAGTTCCCGAGTTTCCATCCGCACGTTTTTGATTTTACTTTTTTAAATTTTTTATTGTAAGATCTGAGTGTCTTTTATAAAGTTTCATAAGCATTATTTCTTGCTATATAATTTTTCTATAGCCATGACGGAGAAAAAAAAATATATGTAGAAGAAGTGAACACTCCACAACAAAGTGCGTATAATTTACGACCTCGGAAGAAATAATCAGTTCGGCCTACACCTCTGCCGTTATAGGACGCTGTCCTGTTGACGCTGAATAAGACTTCAGCGAAACGTCGAGATTTTCTTCTCATTAAATAATTCGTATAAAATATCAGTTTCGTTTAGCACATAAGTATGTCCAACGACCGTAATAATAGCCTGAACTTTTTGAGAGCCTTCTCAACCTCATTTTCGGTAACTGCAATGTGTCGATTTCGTTTTTAACATTTCAATTTCAAATATGTGGTCTGTTTCTTAAAGCTGGTTTGAGAATCGAAATTAATTGTCGCCTCTCTCAGGAAGACATGTATTTCTGTTTCAGCTGTGGTTCGGGTGTTAGTCGCGTGTGAGAAGTGTCTGGTTCACAAAAATGTGTATTGAGGTGTCACAGTCGTTTGTTTCGTGACAAACACCTGTTAACACGTCAGATTATGTCTCGTTGTCTGCAAGACACCTGCGCACACAGAAGCAGCGCGCAGTGTCGCTAGACCCGATCATCAAACGCGTTACCACAAGCTGTGTGCTAGTTTTTACATAAAAAATAATTCATCTTTTGAAAATACCACATTTGTGGAGTATAACAGCAAAGGCAGCAACGCCACTAGAACGCCATTATGTACCGCTAGTCTTGCTTCCTTTGACAGATTCTTATTCTTAAGGGGGGGGTAAGGTTAATTCGTACAAAAAAAGGCATGTTTTTGTGAATTTTTTGTGACGACACAGTTAAAATCTCTTTATTTAAACCAATGGTACATTAAAGTATGACATTTGAAGAATATTGTGTAAAATTTTCAAGACGAAATATTAAAAAATACGGCAATGGCAGCAATTATTCGGACGTGTCTCGGAAAAAAGGAGAATTGCGGTGTCCATCATAACTTGGTGCTAGATCATCTGAAATCAAAAAATCAAAGTTCATTCGTTAGATAATAGATTTTCCCAGGTAACGCTGGGAGGGTTTTTTGAATTTTCAATTTTTCAATTTTTTGGAACACTTTGAAGGGAAAAACGCGATTTTTTGCGAAAAATATCGACTAATTAAAAAATAAAAATTAATAACAAATTTGAAAAAAGTCTGCAGCGTTACCTCGTAAATTATGTACAGAAATAGTGTTCAAAATTTCAAAAGGATCGGTGCAGTAGTTTTGAAGTTATGATGGACACCGACTTTGAAAACGTGTGATGTGGGGAAAACGCTTTAAAGTTTTGCACACTGTAAAATTCAAAATAAAACTCAACACTTATTTTTACTTACACATAATCGTCGATGCCATGTTCACACAGTAAAGAGCTTTCATTATCAGCATCTTTTTGTCCTTGTCCACACAAAACTCTTCCAATACAATAGCACGTCCGGTAGTCCTCAGGTGAGCGCGTCTCTCAGTTGCCCGAGCAGGTATAGAAAATCAGTCTGGTATCGCTCAAATGTTCATAATTTCGTCAATTTTGCTCCGATTGACTTGAAATTTGGACACAATATTCTTGCGATGTTATACATTTAAAAAATTAAAAATAAAATGCAAAAAAATTAAAAACCTTACCCCCCCTTAAGCCTGGAATTGGCAAAAGAGGAACGAAAGTAGATTGAATGCGGTGGAAATGTGGTCACCAAGACGCTTGCGTGGAAAATCTTTGGTCGATAGAGTGAGGAATGAACAAATTAGAAGTGAATGCAATACTGGCTGTAGCGTGGTAGATAGAATAAAGTGCTGAGATGGTTCGGTCATGTGGAATGTATGGACGAGGAAAGGATGGTTAAGAAAATATATGAGGCGAGTGTTGAAGGCAACAGGAATAGAGGGCGTCCGCGAAACACCTGGCACGATCGGGTACTACAAGTGTTTGAGGATGGCCCTGTTAAAAGCCGCAACAATCGTAGAACGTGTATGAGAAGATGTATGAATGTGGCCGAAGCAAAAGTGGTGTGCCAGTGTGCCAGGACAGAAGAGTGTGGCGTTCAATCCTCTCTGCCTACCCCTTCGGGGAAACGGCTTGATGGTTAGTTAGTTAGTTAGTTAGCAATGCCATTAAAAATTAATGCAGTCATTCGAGATTCGGTTCGAAGGAAGGAATGTGCCTAAAAAATGCTGCGTAACGCCACGTTGTATACCACCAGCAACACTACCAATAAGTCCGGCTCTCTAGCGTCCACGAGAGGTCATCAGAAAACCCCGCGAACCCCGGGCAGTGTGATGACCACCATTGTAACATCACAGCAGATAGAGAGAGGGCGAATGGCGAAATTCCGGCGCCACAAAACGGGAACCAGCCAGCTAAGGGAAGGAAAACCCTGGTCCTTCAGGTTAGGGGTTGGGCGTAGGGCTAACAACTCTACCCATTAAAAAAACAAAATGTTACGATACCTCAAGCCAAGCCTCGGAAACGTCCTCAAAGATGCCTCTGCCTTAGAGCTTCGGAACTGGAGAGAGCTGGCACTAGACCGAGATGAGTGGAGGAAGATTATTGAGGAGGCCAAGACTCTCCAAGGGTTGTAGTGCCAAGAATGATGATGATGATGATGAATTCGAAATTTTACAGGAAACAAAGCCTTTAAATTTATTGGAAACATGTTTTTGGAAAGTTAGGTACGTAACTTCTTATGCTTCTGCTTTTTATATACCTACTTACTTGCTTTTTACCTTATATTATATTTTTCTTTATATATTTGTATCTATATTTTATGTATTTTCTTTTCTCTTTATGTCATTATTATGTTTACATGTTTTTTTTTTTCTATCTTTAAACTATCTATATATTCTGTTAATGTACACTTACCTATCTATTGCAAAAGCCCTATAGGGCGTTAATTAATAAATAATAAAATAAATAACATCTAGAATTCAGTACATTTTAAATTAGTAATTACAAAACTACAAATATTGGAGGATGACCCTGTTAAAAGCCTCAAAAACCGTAAAACATGTATGAGAAGGTGTACGAATGTAGCGGAAGCAAAAGTGGTGTATCGAGACAGAAGAATATTGCATTCTATCCTCTCTGCCTACCCCTGCGGAGAAACGGCGCGATGGTTAGTAAGTTAGTTCTTCTATAGAAGCATCTCGAACGGTCTACAGTATTCTAGGGTTATCCACAGCATACGGGAAGCGCCTGGAACAGCCTAGAAGCGACGGGAACAAGATTTTTGGAAGGGATAGACAAATAAAAACTAGAATGAGTACATTATAAATTATTAATCCTTGGTGACCGCATTCAAAACATTAATTTTTTATTTTTTGCTTTTATACTCCACATACATTATACAATATTATATTATATTGTATAAGACTAGCGGTACACAATGATATTCTGCTACCAACACTGATTTCAATTTATTTATTTATTCCATAATATGTACATTACAAACATAAAATTCAATGCATACGTATTATGAAGGCATATAATATACAGGGTGTACCAGAGCTAGCAGCAGAAACTTGGCCGTGAGATTCCTGACTATGTTGAGTCTAACATGTTCAAGCAACCATGCCCTAATATCAATAGTTTTCTGACTTATTTTTGCAAAAGGTTGAAGTATCATTACAGTAACTTATATCGATTATGAAAAAATCATTTGCTTCAATACAACTTAAATAAAATGATGAAAACCCTGTAAAAGTTTTTTTTTTTTCAATTTTTGCAAGGTTTTTATAATTTTATTCGACTTGTATTAAAGCGAAAGAAATTTTCATAATCGATATAAGTTACTGTAATGACGTTCGATGTAGAAGAGATCACCAAAAATTTATCCACCCGTATTACCTAATGTCTTCCAATATCCCTTTCACTCAAATGTCATAATATCCAAACCTTCTTACATGTAGAGAGAATATTTCAGTTTTTTGTATTTGTTGGGCACTTACAATGTAACAATTTCTTTCAGACATTATTTAAGAGTTTATATTTACAATGTACAATTTGTTACTTATTAAATAATTTACGCTACCGGTTTCGACACGTCCGTGTCATTAACGAGCGTTATTTAAACTAATCTAAAATGCGAAAGTACTGTATTAGGTGTCTTTAGGGGGCGGGGGTGATTTGTGGAGTGGGAGGGGCGAGAAATAACGGACGCGTCGAAACCGGTAGCGTAAATTATTTAATAAGTAACAAATTGTACTTTGTAAATCAATCAATCAATCAATTAGCCCTTTATCCTGAACTTAGATTTTTGTGTAAGATAAAATGCTTTCCCTGTTTAAAGAATATCTCTAAGTTCAGTGTGCCTTTTGGCAAAGGCCTCCTCCAACAATTTCCATTGAGTTCTATCCCTGGCGACCCTTCTCCAGAAAGGGCCTGCTGTTAATTTTAGTTCATCCTCCCATCTCTTGGGCTGTCGTCTTCCCCTTTTCCTTTTCCCATCTCTGGGGTACCAGCATGTAACAATTTTACTCCACTTTTCCATATGGCCTGTCCATCTCCATTTCAGTTGGTCTATCTTCGTTAGTACATCCATAACCTTCGTTTTGGCTCTTATAAAGGTGCTTTGTTTCTTTTCTTGCTTCTTGATACCTGTCATGCTTCTCTCCATCGCTCTTTGGCATCCTTGCAGCATGGCTCTATGATGTTTTGAGAGAGACCATGTTTCGCAGCCATACGTGATGCAGGGTAGAATGCAGGTATTGTAGACTCTCCGTTTTGTGCCCATACTGAGATCGGTGGCCTTCATAATTTCTTTGAGTGACCAGTATTTTTTCCATCCATTTGCAATCCGTTTTTTAACTTCTTTGTCTGTTTGATCAGTGTGGGAGATGATCTGACCCAAGTATATGTACTCCTCTACATATTCAAGCGGTTGCTTATTTATTGTAATTTCTCCTTTGTCTGAGTTTGTTAATAACACATTGTTAATATAAACTCTTAAATAATGTCAGAATATTTCAGATTTGATAGTGCAACGTAAGCCTGTCGGTCGCTGGGTCTTGGTCCATTGGCCCGGTTGAGGAGAGTCTGAACGGTGTTAAGTTCCGCGTAGAGCCCGCCGTGCTGGTGATTCGTTGCCGTCGTAAAAGCTAATCTCCAACAATGGGCAATCAATTACCGAGTCCTTCGCCAGCTCGCGCAGGGCCGCACGCGCCGTTTACCAGGAGCGGACAGGGCTTTCGAGAAAAAACAGCCTAGACCGAGAGCCAGCGAGCGTACCAGCCGGCTCGAGGCTGGACATCCAATTCACAAACAAGCGAATCTGTCAAATTACGCCGGTAGATCACGCGCTTTCAAGCCGTGCGCGAGATGCCATCTGAGCGTAAATCGAATAGAAATTACACTTTCGTCACGTGTTTATGGTATACGTTGCTAAAACAGTAAGGCTTTGATAGAAAGAGATCAAAGAGAGAAAATAAACAAAAAACGTAAAAATTTCTTGATTCTCTTAATACGGATTCTAGATAATTAAGTAAACTTATTACGCGTACATACATATATATAATATATATATATATATATATATATAATAGATATATATATATATATATATATATTATTATTATATATATTCATAGATATATTCATATATATATATATATATAAATTAAATCTTCGTTTTCCCTAGAACACTAAAAACGATGTTTTTGGCCGCGGCCTATCGATTAATGCTTATATTTTCTTAATTATTGTAAACAATGTTCAGTTTATTACTTTTATGTAAAAATAAAGGTTCTATCTAAGTTATCGCCCTAAAAACTTGCAGTCTATCGTATACATTCTGATATAAATGAATAATAAAAACCAAAATTTTCGTAAAAAACGCCGAAATATGCATTTGCAGTGAATGTGCCGCCTTAAGTATATAATACTTAATTATACTCTTCCTAGATATTGCAGAGCTTCCGGTATGTTCACGGAGGGGCGTGTTCCCAACTGTGCAGCCCTCATAAGATCCAGGGTGGCAGGGATGAGGGAAAGGATATACAGCTCCGGAAGTATCCTCATCCTGGAAGCCCGCCTCACTCCAGCATCCGGCATTGATTGATGCTGGAGTGATTTTTATAATATGATAATAATCTGAACGTAATGTTAAATTACGATTTTTAATTTTTTATAAGATATTTCATTATAAATTAAACATTCTTAATAAATATTATGCAAGCAATTTCGTCTGTTTCTAATCTAAGCTCACAACTTTTTACACCTTTTAAAATCTTCACTGTCCGCATACTTTTTTATAGATATCGGTATCGTTTCGGCAAAAGTACGTATCGATGCATCCCTAGTTTAAACCTCATTGTATCAAAATTACTCCTATGTCACTAAGCGCCCAAGCATCAAGTTGGATTAAAGTAAAAAGTTCATTAAAAGCATAGATTTTTGAGTTCTCCACCAATCAAACAACCCGTTTCCGTAAAAATCTATGCTTTAAGCGAACTTTTACTTTAATCTAACATGAAACAACGGGTCCTTAGTTTAGTTTAGTTTTACAAACTGCAAACTGCACTGCAAACTGCGTTTTTGAAGCAATCATTAATATAGTTCGCCAGTAAAGAGTATTTATTGAAGTTTTTATCCTTTAGGCGAGATAAGAGTGAATTTAGGATGCAATGAAAGGCTCGCGCGTCACGCAACGGAATATTTTCACACCACTGGGTCGCGACGTGCCAAACGAAAGCAACGATGGCAGTATTTTGAGTGATATTTAAGCAATTGCAATTCTTAAAAGTGACAACACGACAGCCCATTGGAAAATGGTGTTATGAAAATTGCATATGTTCCGGGCTCGGTTTTCGCTGCTTCCTTTCTATTTTATTCATTTTCTTTTAACCTAATTTGTGTTGTACGCCGCAAGGTATACAACACGGCACGTGGATTCATGTGCATGGCAAAGGAGTGAGTCGTTGAGTATGAAAACCTGCCCAACCACCACTTTTTGTTTTAAAAATGTACTAAAAAATGATAATCTTGTTTACTTACACTATAATATGTAAGAAGAAATGGACGTATACCATGCTAACGCATTATCTTTACTAGTGTAACTAATACTAAACTTAAGACTAAAGGACGGCGTGAGGAGTGGAGATTAGAGTCCGGTGGGTATGTGGGCGTGGTCATTAGGCGCAGAAAGTGGACGTTTCTATTAATTTACTACTACTAATTAATAATAACTATTTAATTACCGTTACGACTTAACAAGTGGGCAATAATTACAATTCTAATTAGAAAATAAACCACAAAACTAACAAAATCTCAAAAACGTACTCAAATTCATTATTCTCTGAGCCAGGTCTATGTTGCCTTAGCAACAGTGAGTGAATATGATAATTTGTTCTTACATTTTGGCAGTAGAATTCGTCTTTAAAACGCGTCGATGTGAAGACCCTGAGATGAACTTCAACAATAAAAGGCAGCAAAATAAAAAAAAAATTAATTAATAAATTCCTATAAATTCATAATTTTATAGGAAACAAAGCCTATCAATTTAAAGGAAACATGATTTTGAAAGGGACAGATACACATAATCTAGAATTCAGTACATTTTAAATTAGTAATTCTCGGTGACTGCATTCAAAACATTTTTAAATTTTTGTATATTGCTGCCTTTGCTTTTACACCCCACATATTATGAGATATGTACAGTGTGCAACAGAGATAGTCTACAATACTTTATAGGTGAATTCATGCCTTAAATATGAAAACCTAACGTTTTCACCTAATTATTAAGGCAGGACCAATGTTCTAATTTTAGTAATTATGTAAGTAAGAGTCTTCAAAATATTTTTTTTTTCAATATACCTGACTTAATTTTATTAATAAATCTCACCCCTTAGACTGTATAAGTAATAGACACAGAACAAAGAGACAAATAAAGATACCAACTTTAAAAACCACTGTGTAACATCACTATACATACCTGGGAGTTAAATGGTACAATACACTGTTGTCGTAAAACAAATTTCAAGAAAGGAACGTCCAAAAATACGAAAGAAGTCAAATCCTTGATTTTGGACAACGATTTATTGTAACATTGCCCACATGTCTCAAATGGTTTCTGTATAAAATAAATTTGTACTTCTAATTGGTTTCTGCTTTTATACTTTAATTTGGATTGTAAATACTCCTCCTATAAGCTCGAGCTTTGGCTCATTTTATGGGGAGTATTATGTCTTTAAAATGTTATAACATAGAATCAATTATTATTATTATTATTATTTAATTTTAAATTTATTAATTTTTTTTTTACATCTCAGACCCACAAAACAACACATTGATATTTGTCTGTAGGTGCATCAATATATATATATATATATATATATATATATGTAAATAAATTGTATTTACCAGAAATACATTCATATTAATTAATTACAATAGATCTTACAAATCAACAATACAATACAACAATACAAGAAACAATACAACAATTAACAAACAATCAAACTAAGTCTCTTTTATTTAGTAACATGTCTTTAACATAGAATCAATGTATTATAAAAAACATTATTATGTATTGATGATTATTTCTTTTTAATACAAGTTAAATATAGTGACTAAAATTTTAACTTAGTTTGTGCCTAAAAACGTAAAAGAAAAAAAAATTCTTTCGTAAAATATACACTCACTATCAGCACTTTCGTATTTATGAGAAATGTATTTTCCCCCCCTGAAATATACCATACATTTAGATACAAGGAGAATCAAAAATATAGATCAATTTGGAGTATTTGCCTCATTTTTCTTGTTGAAAATAACCTGGTAATAACTAATGTTAACAAATATAGACAATAATTTTTCTTGAAGTGTTTATATATATTTTAAATCGCTTGCACCCAGACGGCATAGGCTAGGTAACACCTATTCCTGATATATCTGATATTTTTAATTTCGTTTCGAGATTCGCTACTAAAAGCTCTACACCCTGCCATCCTGAATTCATAATGCAATCACTAACAAATTATTGTACTTATTTGTTAAACCTTGTATAAACTTCACATATCCTTTTTCTAAATTACTGTTATAATTTTAAACAACTATCTATACTATATTGTCGATTCTGTAATTTTTTGCTGTTGTACTCTTAGGATTTCATGTAGGTATTTATATTATTATGTAAAAGTACTTCTGTACCGTGTATTCTGTGCTATTCTGAAAATAGCAATATTGAGATGTCAGATCTTTATCCCAATCTTGACAGGTATGTATGACATTGTATTGCCGCCAATTTCGATGTTCTAAATTTGACATGTTTGAAATTAATGAATTCAATCAATCAGAAAGCTCTAAAACGTAAACAAACGTTAAGTTAGAAATTATTAATGAGATTCCTAATTGATTGAATTCATTAATTTCAAACCTATCAAAAATAAAACGTAAAAAAAAAAAACGGCGTTACGATGTTTACAAGATACAGAATTAGCAATATTGCTTAGTTCAGAATACGGATGATTGAAATAAATAAATAAATATATATTATGCCCCCCTCTGCATATTGTAGTATTGCAACATATTTATTAGTATAAATTTTAATTTCGGGCGCCCGATGTCCTGGGCTGGTCCTGTCCACCGCTGTGGCTGTCAGAGACATCGCATCGGTGACGTAATGTCAGCAGAGAGTATTGAATAATATTTTATGAAACGCCTTGCCTTCTTCAGAAAACATAGCGGTACAAATATTTCGAGAACAGATCAAAATTACAGATAGAATTTAATGGGAGCTAAATCCGTTAACAAAATTTGTTAACATATCCTCCACGGCTCGATATATATATATACTTTTTTTTTTTTTGTCATGAAATATTAAATTAAAAGCAATATTATAGTTGGTTGCTCGCGACTGATATCTAATAGACTATAATATAAGTAGACTTGAGGTGGCTCGATGATTTGGGGGCCACATGAGCCTAAGTACTCACTTAAGTAACCGATACACATGCTCGTTTTTGAGCATGCTAATTAGCTTGCTCTAACAACTGTACATAATGCTCGTTATTAGTATGCTTATTTTAAGCATGCTCAAAGTGATTTAAGTGATTTGTGTTTTATTTTAATAATAATGTCACCACAAAGTTCAAGTCTTCATACAGAAGAAAAAATATTCTTCGAACAGTTATTATTAATTAATACATTTTTAATCATTAATTGTGTATTACGCAAAAACTCATGTTGATTTGCGATATTTTTTTTGCGAATATTATTTACAATTCGTTCTATCATTAAAACTTTATTTGTTTCTATTTATCATAAAAAGTGTATTGTCTAAAAACTTGTTAACTTGGAACCTATTTCTAAAATTGTATTTAGTGATTTGCGTTAGTATGAATATTATTCTCAAATTTTTTTATAATTTATTATTTTTCATTATTAATTATTCATTAACCGTTAAAAGTGTAGGTATTGTGTAAGTATATCATATTCATACTTGTACTTTAATGTCACTCTATTAGGGTCATTGATGACCTGTTGACGGTTTATTTGTTAAAAAAATATACAGGGTTATTTGTAAAACATTAATATCCTCGCAGGACTATATTCCTGCCTTGATTATGAGTCGAAAATGTTTTAGCTATTATGACCTAATATCAATAGTTAAGGTTAGTTAATGATAGTCCAACGTTTTCCAAAAAATAAGTCAGAAATATTGAAAAAAAATGCAAACTTTGATGTCGCATATCTCCATAACTATTGATATTAGGTCATAAGAGCTTGAACATTTTCAACTCATAATCAAGGCAGGACTATAGTCCTGCGAGGTTATTAATGTTTTGCAAATAACCCTGTATATGATACACATTATTTAAGTTTGATGGATTTTTTTCAAATTTTTTACAGTCCCATGAAAGTATAAACTTGTGTGTGGAACTGGAGTGTGATAGATAAATTAAATAACATAACACGTACATGCAAAGAAATATATATATATAAATATTTCTTAAGTTAATTATTAAGGTTAATATCACAAATCTCATCACTCAATTGTTCAATGATTTTACGCACTTTTTGAACTTTACATAATGTTGTATAGTTCTAATATTCGCTGGTAGATTATTCAAATATTTAATTCCCAGGTATCTGTAGTGGTGTTGCTTGTCTGTTTTACTGCATCTAGGTGTATTTAGGTTCCCAATCATGTGCGCTCTTTTGCTTCGTCTATTTTGATCTTGCATTATTATTTGTGTTTTGTTGATTTATGTTTTTTTTTGTGGATTTGTAATATCGAGTTGGTTTTATACAATGATATAATAAAGTGTAGATACGTGTTCGATATTCGTGACGTCATGTTGGCACAGAAATCGATTCAAATGAAAACACTGATTAATCCGGCTCGAAGGACCAAAATGTACGCGACACAAAATCGCCGCTTACGCGGGGAAAAGATGGCAAAAAGTAGACTGTATTTTGAATGGGACATGAAGGACGTTGCGACTCACCTTTTTGTGTTTTTGGCGTCCCTCGATGCGATATAACTTCACCAAACAACTGTTTCACTTGGTTGGCCACCAACGTTCGTTACTTCCGAAGTTCGGCGAAGACGAAATTATTAAAGTTTCCAATTCCCTCTCGTTTCGACAAGGCTTGTGTTAAAGCTCCAATTTTTCGTTTCGTTGTTTAATTGTACATTTTATAATTCTAATATACAGTCCACTTTTTGCCATCTTTTCCCCGCGTACGCGGCCATTTTGTGTCGCGCACATGCGTCTTGTGACGTGAGCGTGAAACCTTGGCAACTCAAAAGTAAGGTAATTATTGCCTTACTTGCATTCGTTATCGAACGGACCTTCTTTGTGATCGGGCGCGACGCAACGCCGAAAAAAAAACCCGGGGAAAAAGGAGCACAGTATCGTACACTATTGTAAGAATGAGTATGCTATTTTAGTCACCGTGACTTCAAATTACCCGATTTTTCTGTCTACACGCAGAGCGTTTGTGAAATAAGATTTGTCGTCGCTTTCAATGCGATATTTGCTACATATGAAAGCCGGCTAGTATGGGAATAACGTGTCTATATTATAATACGACAATGGTTTTATACAGGGTGTACCAGAGCTAGCAGCAGAAACTTGGCCAGTAAATTCCTGCCAATGTTATGAGTGTTACTGTGAAGTGTCGTACTTACTATTTATTTCTCGATGCGGCGGTAAAATACATATGTCATAACAGCTGATTTAACCTTTACGACATATCCACGAATTTCGATTTCTATTCGAAAACCTTTTAATCATCAATTTCGTTTGTATTTAAACGAACTAATTTTTGATTTTTCATATAAATTACTTTAACGATAGTAGCTGTAGCTCAGGCAGAAATATTAAAAAAAAAATGCAAACTTTGAAGTCGATTATCTCCATAACTATTGATTATATTAGGTCATGGTTGCTTGTACATTTTAGACTCGTAACATAAGCAGGAATTTACCGGCCAAGTTTCTGCTGCTAGCTCTGGTACACCCTGTATATGTTGTCTATATTTGGTACCTTGAATTCTACGAACATTAATTCCGTAGGATATGTTGTAGGTTTCCTTGATATTAATTTTATTGACGATTTTTTTAACGGTTTATTAGTTTTGATCTGTATTTTAATTCCATTAAGTTTAATACAGTATTCCACGCGCCTGCGAGCCGCACTGAGACCAGCGCAGTTTTGTGATTATTTCAAGTCGCTCAACACTGTTGCGACTTGGGGCAGCCCTGAGTGTGCCAGGCGAGATTATTCTCCGAACAGCGCCGCGTTCTTCGGCCGTTATCTGCGCTCACCTGCGATACGAGATAAGGGCGGCCGCTCAGGTGGAAGCGGCTCTTTCATTGAAGTGTGTGTGTCCGTGTGGTACCTTTATTACTTTACCCGGGATCGCAAACCGCCGGCGAGCGTAACAAAACGGAAGAATTGACGCGCGGGCGCGTGCAGTCAGGACACCGAAGCATGTATCTGTATCCCGGACAATATAGGTACAGATGCACATGCTTATTACTGGCATGCTCATTAGCGTGCTCATTTTAAGCATGCTAATAAATAAGCATATTCAAAGAATAGAGAATAGAGAAGAACTCTAGTTCAAAATTGAAACTTTGCAAACTGAAATAGAAAACCAATTAATCAAAACAGTTCCTGGGTTTAATCAAACACACATGCTTATTACTGGCATGCTCTTGTCATAGAGAGGCTCTTGTTCAAAATGGAAACTGCAAACTGAAATAGAAAATTCAAGTGAACCAATAAATCTAAATATTTTTGATTTTAGTTTTTATAATTTTTATTGTAAGATTTGAATCTTTCATGTCTTTTAATAAAGTTTCATAAACATTATTTCTTGCTATATTATTTTTACATAGCGGTGACCGAGTATCCCACAGACATCGTGATTCTACAATAAGTCACGAAAAGTAATGTTTTGTCGTCTCCCCAACGCGCCATATTTGTTTCATCTGTTGCAGACTGAGAAGATCGCATTGATAATCGATACTAGCCGCGAATGATATAAGCATGCTCATAACAAGCAAGCCTGTTCACGCATGCTCAAAAGATACCCCTTCTCATGGTGAATGATATTAGCATGCTCATAAATCAACCGGCGGTTGATTTTTGAACACGCCACTAATGAGCGTGCTTATTACTAGCAATGTGCGTACTCATGCCACTAATAAGCAAGGGCTAAAGAAGGTCATTACTGCGCATGCTCACGTGCCACTAATAAGCATGTGTGTCAGTATCTTATCACTGGAAGACGTCTCACTGCGGTCAGCTGAATCGGAGGCACTCTGCAGGCTGGTAGTACCGAGGAGACCTGGAGCCACCAAGTTTGCGGAACGTGCTTTCAGCTTTGCGGGCCCAGCTATGTGGAATCAGCTGCCTTCGGTGCTGCGATCTATGGAGAACCAGGAACTCTTCAAGAAGAGTCTAAACACTCATTTTTTCGGGATGTCGCACCTGTAAAGCGCCCTTGAAGCGTCTCTTACGCAAAAATGGCGCTATATAAATTATCATAAATATATTTTATTTGTCAATTTCTATATAAAATTTTGGTTGGACCGTGCCTGTCTCACTAGAAATATCTGTGTTGAACAGGCATAGTTTACAATAATGTGTAGGTAAAAAATATAGTATATAGATATATAGTAGAATAGATATATGTATTTGATAAGTATTGTATATTAACATAACATAGTAAACAAAATAGAAAATATTAGGTCCTTACATATGAAATTGGCTTTTTGCCGTACTGGCAAATTTGATCTCAAATATCTTCTCTTTGGTTAGGAATTACAAATCCAAATTTATACAGCTATTTACTCATGTATTTGTGTTTTGAAAATTATAATTCATTTGTTTTTTCCTTTGCGTCACTCAGTTACAAAATGAAAAACTTGAAATATCGCGTTATTTACGAGTACGAGTTCCACCGTGGCACCAGTGCTGCATAAACGGCTCGAAGGATTAATCATGTGTATGGCGACGGTGCCGCAAAAGAAAACCCAGTGCGTTTTTGGTTCCAACGTTTTCGTTCTGGAAATTTCGACCTGCAGAACAAGCCCCGTGGACGGCCGGAGACCAAAGTTGATAATGAAGAATTGAAGGCTATTGTGGAAGCGGATCCATCGCAAACCACATCCGAGTTAGCTGCAGGCTGCGGTGTTAGTGATAAAACTGTTTTAATCCACTTGAAGCAAATTGGTAAGGTGAAAAAGCTTGAAAGGTGGGTACCTCACGAATTGAGTGAAGCAAATCAACAAACGCGCGTTGACTGCTGCGTCGCATTACTCAACCGGCACGGTAATGAAGGGATTTTAAATCGAATCATTACCTGTGATGAAAAGTGGATCCTGTATAATCGGAAGTCGAATCTGGATAATCGGAAGCGCTCATCGCAATGCTGAACCAGCCAAAACATGCCCCAAGCGAAAATTGACTCCAAAAAAGTTACTTGTGAGCGTTTGGTGGACTAGTGCTGGTGTCGTTCACTACAGCTTTCTTAAATCTGGCCAGACGATTACAGCAGATGTCTGTTGTCAGCAACTGCAAACCATGATGGAACAGCTAGCTGCTAAACAACCGAGGCTGGTCAATCGTTCTAGGCCACTGCTGCTTCATGATAACGCTAGACCACACACTGCACAACAGACGGCTACCAGGAGGCAACAGGCTAGAGGAGCTTCAATTGGAGTGTCTAAGACATCCACCGTACTCTCCGGACCTTGCCCCAACAGATTACCATTTTTTTCGAAATTTTGATAACTTCTTGCAAAGGAAAAAATTCAACTCCGATGGGGCAGTCCAAACCGCCTTCAAAGATTTTATTGATTCCCGTCCGAATGGTTTTTTTAGTAAAGGGATCGATGAACTACCTATGAAATGGCAAAAGTGCATAGATAGCAATGGTACATACTTTGATTAAATAAATATATTATAATAAAAAAAAATCGGCTTTATGTTCCTCCCATACTAAACACCAATTTCATATGTAAGGACCTAATATATCATATATATGAGGTTATAGTACGTGTGTTTGAGTAAGTGTGCCTAGTTTATCTCTCCCCTCTTTTCGGATCCACTCTTTAATTTTGTATTTTATGTTAGGGTTGTAAATTGTGCCCGGATGATTTTAATTCATCAAGCATGCAATTAAGTAATTTGGGTCCAAAATAGTTATAGCTCCTTTTTCTATACGTGGTATGTAACCTGGGATTTGTAGATTGAGTTTATTTGACAGTGTGGTAATTATATAATATATCATGAGAGTAAGCCATTATAACGCGATTGTGGCTACCAAAGAATTTTGAGATGTGTACAGAGATTGTCACAAAATATTGAATGACACACCAAGAACCGGGCTTCTCTCGAAGTTTGAAGATTGAATGTTGATACCAGAAGGATCGCGTTGAAGATGGAAGACAACCGATCAACTGTGGTGAGGCATCTGAAGCTCGTACGAATGATTTCTTGGTACGACTTTCTGTACGAAGCCCTGGGCCATCGTATAAAAAGGCTTCCACACACGTTTCTCATATTCATAGCTTCGTCTCTTTGAGACTTCTATAATTTATCTTAATTTTCTTCCGAATTTTTTAACATTTACACTAGAATGCGCCTGAAAATTATAATTCTCAATTTTTGAAACTCCTTTTACAGGCCAGTTTGTATTTTATCAGAATATGAGATTGCTTTGCAGAATTGTTGAGTTGTTTTATAATTTATGTAAATGAAGATAAATTGATTTAATTTGAATTGGTAAAATAGAACATTCGAATTTGTCTGAAAATTCTTTGACAAACAAACAACTGACAATCGAGCTATTGTGAAAAATTATCTTATAAATGATAATATACCGGTGAATAAATAATATTTAATAATTGATAAAGGATCTGTGAATCTTAATTGATTAATATAATATAAAATAATAGCTTTAAATGTTGTTTCTCTTTTCAGAGCAACGCAAAAAAGCTTTTATTAAAAAAAAAACTACAATATTTGGGAAACCACATTATATTTATAGTCTCAATTTTTGTAATGCTATCTACATTGAGTTGCCGGGTTGCTTGGAAGACTGTTTGGCCACCGCTGTTTCCTAGCCTAAGAAAGATAAAGCTATTCGTTCTAAAGCCGGTATCGCTCGATTCTACAATTCAACACGGATTGTAAATTTACAAAAAACCTAATGAATCCAAGAATTATTATATTCTTCGTCTTCTTGGTTTACCTACTACCCATCATTGCACAAGATACATACGTGACGTTTCATAAGGATGTACATGCTTACGAGTATTTAATTTTTTCGAAAATGTGGATTTTTATTATTCATTTATATCAGAACGATAGCTTAGATAAAACCTTTGTTCTTATAATCAGACCCGCCTTACACCTGTATGTATCACGGAACATGAAATGGTTCCCGTCTTTGCTAAGCTTCTTCTTCTTCTTTTAGTAGATCCGTTGATCTGTGCTTATTATACTCCTGCTAACATTTAGATATTTAGAATTTATTTGAACTACAATATCGATACAAATACATACTTATTTTGTTTAGATTAACCATTCAAGTCGATGAACTTATTTTTTACATTAGTCCCTAGGTTGGAGGATTTCATATGAAGACAAAGAGATGAATCTTTAACCTTTAGCCTGTCTAGCCCTTTAGGCCAATCAGTAAATTGTTTATATTAACATCATAAAAATCCCTTCGAAACAAAGAGTGTTTATATTAATTTGGGAACAAAGGGAATAGAGTATAAATAGTACGAAGGGGTCTAAGATGCATCACTGCGTTTCTGATTTTTGCTC
The DNA here is from genome assembly GCA_016648135.1 of Agrypnia vestita. Classification (NCBI taxonomy): domain Eukaryota; kingdom Metazoa; phylum Arthropoda; class Insecta; order Trichoptera; family Phryganeidae; genus Agrypnia; species Agrypnia vestita. The sequence goes on along the minus strand of JADDOH010024917.1, from coordinate 99,726 downwards.
TGTAAAGTTCTTCACAAATAAATTTATTAATTCTCCTGTAGTATTTAACTGATGTAAAATCCTTTTAAATCCTGATACACCTGTGCGAGAATTTAATTTGCTACAGAAAACTACGCCTCCTGGGATGACGGGGTCCAGCTATCCCTCCATCTTTTCGGTGTTCTTCCCGGTGGGCGTCGTCCAGAGGGGATTTCATTCGCTGCTGTATGCACGAGTCTGTCACTGTCCATTCTGGCCACGTGATCCCGCCAGAATCTCCTTCTGGATCTACTCCATCGCGCTATTTCTCTATTATGCAAGTTTTTCTTATGTCTTCATTTCGGACACGGTCACGTAGAGTTTTTCCAGCAATGGATCTCAGCACCTTCATTTCAGATGTTCTGAAGAGTCCTTTGGTGCGGACAGTGTCAGCTCGCGTCTTACAGCGCATGTCATAATAGGTCGCACGCATGTCTTGTATATTTTGACCTTGCTAAACCTTAGTATATATTAATACATATATGTATAAAGAGGTAAATTTTGTAAGTCTGGATGCAAAAATTCTTTCACCAATATTTATAATGGACCTTCAGGATGGAGTAGTCTATATATTATCCCGTTACTTAGTAAGGAGTTTTTGTGGTCACCTATTTTAAAACAAAAAATGGTCGAGCGTTGCGTTTTTTACTCCCTTTCTTTTAACTCGTAGCGTCTGCTTGTCTGTCGAAAAAACTTTGGATCGATTTTTAACGCTTTTCTCGTGATCCAATCGAGCTGAAACTTTGCAAGCAGACTCGTGACGACGATGAAAATGATCTTACAAATTTTCGTTAATTTTTTTTTAATAATTATAGTATAATTTTGGATTTTTAGAAATTTAAATGGTTTTTTCAAATCGGAAACCATACAAATGCTCTAGAAAATGAATAGAATAACCGATATGATTTAAAAAAAGTGAAACCTTAAAAATAAAAAATACAAGTAGTTATATGTAGGGTAGTTGTGTTTCAAGTCGTGACGTCATCTCGTGACGTAAGTGAGGTTTAGTGAAAATTTTGCAAGTTGTGTCGGTTAAGTTAAAAAAAGGTTAGGTTAGGTTAGGTTGGTTGGGTTACCTCACCACTACATTACTACACCCCACACTCACTTAAAAAATATCAACATCCAAGCTTAAATCAAAACACCAACGTTTGAAACGCAGTTTGCAAGAAAAGTTTGATTACTACCAACGGCGGACTGATGACGTCACGGAATATTTAAAATTTGAATTACTCCGTCGGTGTTATAGGTACTTCACTATGAATTTCTAAAATTTTTGACAATTGGTTCACACATGACAGCATCTTTCGGTTTTTGGGAAGAAATCGAATAAAAATTTATTTCTTTTAGATTTCTGCATAGTTTTGAAGAATTATACATTACTCAAATCTGATTCTGACTATTTTAAATCATTTGACGCTGAAAATTTATAAGGTACGATATTGCTGATAAATGAATCTATCAAAATCTTGATTAAATAGACTGACTGATTTTTAGAATTTAATCTTAAAGCATAAAGTGTTTTGTGCTTTGAAGATTAAATTGAATGAATTCGTCTTTAATTGTTGTTATATTTTACAAAGGGAATATAATAAAAACTTAGTTTTTATGGACTAGTTTTCTTACGAACGCTGCCTTAATAACGGTAAGAGATATTTAAATACTTTCAATAGAGAAGTTGTAGAACGCGACGACATATATCTAGGTTAATGCACAAATTGATAAAATATGACTAAAAGTTACTAAAGGTATACGCGTGCGAAGCCGCGCGGGCACAGCTAGTGTGGAGTGAATTCATGGACACTCACTGAATGAATGCTAAAGCGGCCTAGAGAATTTGAGATATGAACCTGCTTTGTGGTCGATCGGGGATATTTTTAGTACAACTTCGGTACATCCACAATCAGCACACCTTATAATAAATTACCATTAAGCCTATACAGATACATGACGTCATTGTTCATGGGTTATTTCTAGAATTCAAATAACGCTTCGCTCGATAAGATAAAAAGTCATTCAGAGTGCGCAATGTAAGTGTACAGATTAGAAATTTAAATATTAAGTACCGTGACCATCGAACGAGATATCTCAGACATTTAATTGAGTTAAATCTAGGCACCGTGCGAACACATTTTGAGGTTTTGATCTGGAGATCAGTTTGAGATTGGTTCTTCTTCTTCTTCTTCAACAGCCTTCATCTCTCCACTGCTGGAGATAGGCCTCTTCCATACCCTTCCATCCTTCCTTGTTGTTTTCTAATTCTTTCCTCCCACAGCGGCTATATCGTCGGCCCATCTCTTTCAAAGTTTCCTAAGGTCTCCATTTCAGAACTCTGGGAGGCCATCTTGTAGCATCCTGCCTCGTAACATATCCTACCCATTGCCATTTTAGTTTCTCTACACGATCCATGATATCCACTACAGTAGTTCTGCGCCTAATTTCGCCATTTCTAATTCTATCTCTTAGGCTTACTCCAAGCATGGATACCTCTCCGTGGATCGTTGCGTGCATTTGAGCTTTTCTACACTTTTCTTTGTAAGGGCCATAGTCTCCACTCCATACGTCATCACTGGGAGTATGCATGATTCAAAGGATTTTCTTTTTAGGCTAATTGGGATCTCTTTGTTCTCGAAGATATGATTGAGTTCGCCAAACGCAGCCTAGCTCATTCCTATTCGTCTTGGCAATTCTGCTGTTTTGTCCATTTTATCTTGTGTCCTAGGTATATACATATATTCATCTACTATTTCAATATTATTATCATCGATAAAGATGACTTCGTTCTCTGGACTCAAAATTTTGGTTTTCTTTATATTCATCTTAAGACTTTGATCGAAGCCTCGTGTAGTTACTTTAACATTATACTTTTAGTTATTTGATATTATTAAGTTACAACTACTGTGTCGTCAGCAAATCTTAGGCGACTTAAATATGTGCCATCTATCTTCACACCTTTTTTATCCCAATTCAGGGTCTTAAATACATCTTCTAGGGCTAACGTGAAGAGTTTAGGCGAGATTGTGTCACCTTGTCGGACACCTTTTTCTATTTTTATTTTTCCAGTTCTAGTGTCGTCGTCAATTATAACACTCATAGTTGCATTTTCATATATAAAGTTTACTAATCGTATATTCTAGAGTCTATTCTCGCATTTTGGAGTGCTTCGATGGTTGCCCACCTTTCAACCGAGATTGGTAGAAAGAGATTTAATTACAGACTTACAATCACGCCGTGTCCCGCAGCGGTAGGCAGTATCAGTTTCAGTATCAGTTTCAGTATCAGTTTCAGTATCAATTTCAGTATCAATTTCAGTATCAGTTTCAGTATCAGTTCCAGTATCAGTTTCAGTATCAATTTCAGTATCAGTTTCAGTATCAGTTTCAGTTTCAGTGTCAAAAATCGGCGTTTATCGGTTAAATAACTTTTATAACAGCTTGCATCAAAAGATTATTAATAGTAACAATATTTGCATAGTTTATGAATAAGATAACAACAAATACAATATGTGATTTTTTTGCACGCAGGCCTTTATCGATACCTACCTCGCTAGGTACATAAAAATACCTGTTCTGAGGTAAGTAGCCATTCCTTTCATTGAGACTCCATTTAAATATCCCTTTTCATGGTTGCGTTTTTAGAAGAATAAAAAGAAAAATAAAGTATGGCAAAGTGAAGTAAATTAGAGTAAAAGTAAATTTTACATATACAGGGGTTTACATTACATACCAGAGCTAGTAGCAGAAACTTACAGGTAGATTCCTGACTATGTTATGAGTCTAAAATGTTCAAGCAACCAATAGTTATGGAGTTATGTAATATCAAATTGAGATTTTTTTCAATATTTCTGAGTTATTTTTTACAAAATGTTGAAGTATCATTACAGCAATATGTATCGACTACGAAAAAATCATTTGTTTCAATAAAAGTTAAATAAAATAATTAGAACCCTGAAAAATTCCAATTGGAATTGGAAGGTTTTTATAATTTTATTTGACTTGTATTAAAGAGAATGAATTTTTCATATTAGTTATAAGTTACTCTGTAATGACAGTCCAAAGTTTTGCAAAAAATATGTCAGAAATATCGAGAAAAGAATGCTAACTTTGATGTCGCATATCTCCTTAACTATGATGCCATGGTTGCCTGAACATTTTGGACTCATAACATTGGCAGGAATCTACTACTAGCTATGTTTCTGCTACTAGCTCTGGTACACCCTGTATAAACACACAAAAAGTATAAATATGTAAATTATTAGATATACAGGGTCATTTGGAAAACATGAATAATCACGCAGGACTATATTCCTGTCTTGATTATGAGTCGAAAATGTTCAAGCTATTGTGACCTAATATCAATAGTTAAGGAGATATGCGACATCAAAGTTTGCATTTTTTTTTCAATATTTCTTACTTATTTTTGTAAAACGTTGGATTATCATTACAGTAACTTATATCGACTACGAAAAAATCATTTGTTTCAATAAGAGTTAAATAAAAAATTAAAACCCTTAAAAAATTCCAATTGGAATTGGAAGGTATTTATAATTTTATTTGACTTGTATTAAAGAGAATGAATTTTTCATATTAGATATAAGTTACTCTGTAATGACAGTCCAAAGTTTTGCAAAAACTATGTCAGAAATATCGGGAAAAGAATGCTAATTTTGATGTCGCATATCTCCCTAACTAATGATATTAGGCCATGGTTGCCTGAACATTTTGGACTCATAACACTGGCAGGAATCTACTACTAGCTATGTTTCTGCTACTAGCTCTGGTACACCCTGTATAAACACACAAAAAGTATAAATATGTAAATTAATAGATATATAGACAGAGTAGGTGTCATTAATGAGTGACTTTGATCATCGGAGGACCTCTTCCAGGTGTCTTTTACCAATTTTAAAGATGATGATATTACTTCTTAATTCAGACCTCATTTCTCCACAATCTCTTCTGCGACAGTTTTGTTCATTTGAGGATCTCTTCCAGCTGGTTTCTCCCAATATTAAAAATTCATTCAGTCAGCCATGCACAGAATTTTAGACGTTTTGCAATTGTGACCTCTTGTGGTAATTAGTTATACATCCGCAGAGGCAATGGAGTTTACAGCGCCGCACTCTTCTGTCCCGATATAACTCTCGCCTCATCCACATTCATACATCTTCGCACGCAGGCTCGACGTTTTTTGACCGATCAAGGGTATTTTTTGAGCATGTGTGAACAGGCTTGCTTATTATGAGCATGCTAATGTCATTCGCGGCTAGTATCGATTATCGATGCGATCTTCTCAGTCCGCGACAGATGAAACAAATATGGCGCGTTGGGGAGACGATAAAACATTGCTTTTCGTGACTTATTATAGGAATCACGAATGTCTGTCGAATACTCGGTCAAAAGAAATAATGTTTATGAAGCTTTATTAAAAGACATGAATGATTCAAATCTTACAATAAAAATTGTAAAACTAAAATCAAAAATGTGCGGATGGAAACTCGGGAAATGTTTTGATTTATTGGTTCACTTGAATTTCCTGTTTCAGTTCGCAAACTTTCAATTTTGAATTAGAACATGCCACTAATAAGCATGTGTGTTTGATTGTTAGCTTTGAGCTTAAAATAAGCATGCTTATAATGAGCAAGTGTGTACAGTTGTTAGGGCATGCTAATTTTTAGCATGCTAATGATCATGCTCAAAATAAGCATGTGTAGATTGCCACCACTATAACTTGGCGTGCGAAGGAGGGCGCCCCTGTCGCGAAACAGAAGTTGCCAGGTTGTAAATTTATTACACAATACATAATGTACTGAATGTCCGGTGACCAGTATCAGAGCCTTCAATATAAATTTGGTCGGGTAACAGCGCGCTCCGCGGCGGCCGCTCTATCTGTCAAACTGTCAGACGGTAATATCGGTCCATTATTTGCTTTTTCAGCTTCGCAAAATTTTAATACTTCATTGGCAATTGTTCTTGCACCACCCCGGACTGTTTTGGTTGTTTTGGACATAATAATTCAGTGTATATTGGTAATCAAGATGTCACAGCTCCCGAGCAAATACAAAATTGTACTGAATTACACGGCGAGGGGTTGCCGCCGGGTGCGGGCGGGGCGGGTTTTAGTTTCAATCCTGCCGCACGCCAAGTTATGTTGGGCGGGCAACATCTGTACCTTAATACACTTCCGCCCTTCTATGATATTGGCAAAGCGTTTTGTAGCATCGCGCGGCGTGTTGTTTATGTGCACGATTCGCATCAAGTGTCGACACGTCACGTCGCGTCGCGTTTTAGTAGTACCTATGTATGTTTCAACCTTAAGTATGCGTTGTATCGTACACGAAGGCAGCCAAATTCGCATTAAATTATCAATTATTCACATGATCTAATCACTTCCTGGCGATAAGGCGCAGATAAACTATATTCTTTACCGAGCTTCGGCCATTACGAGTCATTAGTCGTCGATCGATCACCGCTGCGGTCGGCCATCTTGTGATTCATTTGACAGCTGGACGCATTGTTCGCGCGATACCGTGTCGCGGCCATTTTGTTGCAACACAATTCGCGACACAGTTCGGTTATTCGTTTGTTTCCAATGAGCATACGCGTCTGATTCACTTGTTCGAGTTTCAAGAGGTGTCACAACATATTATTTTGTAAGAATTGTAATCCAAGTGAAGATTAGAGCCAGTGTAGATTAGACTGAACGCAGATAACATAAATATTGTTTGTATTATTGATGAATTTATTTGTGCAACTTTAGCACTATTGAAAAAAAGTAAAAGACATACACATTTTTTTAACAGTATAAACACTATTAAGAAAAAGTACACAAGAAAAGAATAAAAATAATAAAAACAATTTAAATGAATTGAATAAAACATTATACAGAGTGTACCGAAACTAGCACCAGAAACTTGGCCGGTAGATTTCTGCCTATGTCTAAAATGTTCAAGCAACCATGACTTAATATCAATAGTTATGGAGATACGCGACAAAAAGTTAGCATTTTTTTCCAGTATTACTTATTTTATGCATTTATCATTACACTAACTTATGTCGATTATGAAAAATTCATTCGCTTTAATACAAGTCGAATAAAATGATAAAAACCTTGCAAAAATTTAAAAAAGGTATATTTAAAAGGTTTTTATCATTTTATTTAAGTTTTATTGAAACAAATGAATTTTTCATAATCGATATAAGTTACTGTAATGATAGTTCGACTTTTTGCAAAAAATAAGTCAAAAATATTGGAAAAAAAATGCAAACTTTGATGTCGCGTTTCTCCATAACTATTGACATTAGGTCATGGTTGTTTGAATATTTTAGACTCAAAACATAGGCAGGAATCTACCGGCCAAGTTTTTACTGCTAGCTCTGGTACATCCCCCTGTGTGTGGGGTATAAAAGCAAAGGCGACAATATGAAAAAAATTAAAAAATGCTCTCAAAGCAGTTCCGAGGAGTACTAATTAAAAATGTACTGAATTCTAGATTTTGTGTATCTAACCCTTCCAAAATCATGTTTCCTATAAATTTATAGACTACAGGCCATATTTTGAAAATAGCAATATTGGAATCTTAAGATTGGTATCCCAACACTTAATTGGCGAGAATAAAAAAAATAATCGAACGATACGTCGGAGTTTCTTTCAGTTTCTACTTGAGAGGGAGCGATAATGCGACGCGAGACATGACGGTTATCCGTCAAACGTCAAAGACTATATTCCCGCCTTGATTATGAGTTGAAAATGTTCAAACTATTATGACCTAATATCAATAGTTTGGAGATATGCGACATCATATTGCTTGCCCAGCGTAAATTGGCGTGCGGCGACTTTGGAAATAAAACCCGCCCCGCCCGCACCCGGCGGTAACCCCTCGCCCTGTCATTCAGTTCAATCTCGTATTTGAGCGCGAGCTGTGTCATCTTGATTACCAATATACACTGAATTATTAAGTCCGAAACAACCAAAACAGTCCGGTGTGGTGCAAGAACAATTGCCAATGAAGTATTAATGTTTTGCGAAGCTGAAAAAGGAAAAATGGACCGATATTACCGTTCGACAGGTTGACAGACAGAGCGGCCGCCATTTCTGGTTTGTTTCTTTAGTGCTGCCCGACCAAATTTCTATTAAAGGCTCCGAAACCTGTCACCGGACATTCTGTACATTATGTATTGTGTAATAAATTTACACCCTGACAACTTCTGTTATGGACAGGGACGCACTGCCTCGCACGACAATTCATACTGGTTCGTCTATAGTTTGATTTTTTAAAAATATTTCTGACTTTTTTTTGTAACTTATATCGAATATGAAAAATTCATTTCCTTTAATACAAGTCAAATAAAATAATAAAAACCTTCGAATTCCAATTGGAAAACATTCCAATTGGATTTTTTTAGGGTTTTTATCATTTCATTTATCTTGTATTGAAACGAATAAATTTTTCGTAAACGATATAAGGTACTGTAATGATAGTCCAACGTTTTACAAAAAATAAGTCAGAAATATTGAAAAAAAAATGCAAACTTTGATGTCGCATATCTCCATAACTATTGATATTGGGTCTTAGTTGCTTGAACATTTTCCAAATAACCCTGTGTACGAGTCCAACGCGACATTGACATGATAATTTTGCCATAATTTTACATCAGGTCGCTGTCGGAGATGAAATTAATAAATGAATATGAATTAATCTTATTTCTATAATCTATACAGCATTAGTAGGTACTAATTTCATGTAATTTTAGTCGAAACATGAGAATTGTAAGGTTACGTTTGCGATGAGTATTTCGCTAATCCGTTTAAACCTCTGTCAGACAAGAAGGAACTGGAGAAATCACTTTTCTAAAGGCATTGCAGACATCGGACACCGCAAATAAAGGTATTTTATTTGAGAGAGATGTGTGAAAATAAACAAGTCTCCTTATTTTTTAATTTTCGTCTAAATAATCGATCCCAATATTGCTATTTTCGGAAAACGGCCGAAAATATTAATTTCCTACAAAATATGGAATCAGTACATTATAAATTAGTCATCCTCGAAGACTGCGTTAATTTTTTTTGGATAGTGCCGCCTTTGCTTTTATACCCCACATACGACGTAAAAAATGAAAGAGTCGACAAATCTATGAGTAAAACATAGCAGATTTTAATAAAGAAACTATCTATATGGTTCTTTTTAAAGTTGTCAACCTGTCGTGGTTATCTGTAAAGTCACTGTACTCATTGCCCACTCTGTGAAATCTAGGCAGTGATGAAAGTATGTGGTGGCGTATTATTGTAATGTAATATATCTTTTGAACCTGTTGACAGTGGAATTCTGAGTCATAAGTACTTTAGAGAGAAGATTAGAGCTGTTAATTTGAGAATTGATAATATTGCACAGAAATATTAAGTCTATTAATTTCCTTCTATCTGACAACAAAGGATTTGTGTAGTTTTCTGGGGTATTCTGTCGTGTATATTCCATTGCGGGATTATAATCAGGGCTCAGGCTGCAACGGGATCCGAGGCGTCGGCCAGAGAGGTCGGATAAACACGGAAGAATATCCCGGAAAAGTACACACAAGATTCCGAACGGGCGTGAAAAATAGATCATTTTTGAAGATATTGAGTTCTTTCGTGAGCATATTGCAATCAATTGAAGAAATGTGAATCAGAAATGAATTTTACAAATCATTAATTCATGATTTAATGATAAAGAAAAAATTCGATAAATTAGTATGCCCAATTTAGCTTTGTAATACGTCTGGATAACTTTGATTCAGAAAAAACTCATCGACAAAAATAATGTTCATACACAACATCCATTTTCTAAACGATGGATGGCCTATAGATCCATCAAATCAATTATTTATTTACATATTCTTATATGATCACACTACATTCAAACACTAAATTTATAATACACATAAATTTACATGTAAAATATACTTAAATGTAAAAATGCATGTTACTAGAGCGTGCCGAAGACACTCGTAATTGGGATAATGGGCATAGTCTTCATTTATTATGTGTTAGTGTCTCTAATAAATACTAAAAAAAAAAGAAATGTACCTACAACATATATTATATTGATTAAGATAAAAAATTGGTCGTAAAAGAATTTTATCCTAAATGAAGCGATTTGATAACATCTGATAAGGAAAAATATTAATAAAATCAGCTGTCCATTTGTCATCCCAATTATAATAAATTTGTTTTCTGTACATAACAAATATAAGGCTGTTATATGCGATATATTCACGTGTACGTTTAATGGTACCTACCTATCTTTTTGGCTTGAAACCACATTGGGTTTTTTCACACGATTTTAAGGTTTTGAATGAATGATTAAATAATTTTGAAATTTTTGATGTCCTCTCGCTTTCCTGCAATCTGTGGCAGCGATGTTGTGAAAAAGGACGGAAATGCGTAACAGGAAACAAGACGCGCGCAATTTCATTTCACCAATGAGCGCGCGCGGGGCACGCGCGATGGAAAAAAACCATCATCGTTTATAAACAAATCAATATCCAGCAAGTGCCATCACAGCGAAGACACACACTACCAGCCAATGCTTCTGATTTTGTATATATGTTGCGAGGCTGGTGTCAAGCGTGTGGATGTTGTAACTTTGATATATTTTCTCGAAACTATCCAATAAATTCTCAATTTTTTTACATAAATGTAAACAATAACTACCCTTAATGATTTACATTCTCAAATTTTATGTAATTTATGTGATTATTTTTAAATATTTATTCAAAGTTTTCATACAATATGTATGGCGGCACACTACCGCCACCTATGAAAATAAATAAAAACGCATAATTGACCAAACACATTTCTAAATAAAATGCGTATGTAGATATACGGTAGAGTCCGTTCACTTTAGATGAGCCACTTGCATTAGTGTGAGTAATACACTCTGTAACACGTAAATGGTGAAATTGTATTCTTTTTTTAAACCAACTACAATAATATTTATATTTATTTTTTGCGTTGTCATTTCCTCAAAAAAAGAATGTTACGAGATTTTGTAAACGGACTGTTACTCGCACTAATGCAAGTGGCTCATCTAAAGTGAATGGACTCTACCTACCTAGCGCGGTAAAATTAAAAAATTAAATAAATAATTGCACAAACATTATCTGTACTTGTATTTACTAATTAATAAATATACTATAGGTGTTAGCTTTTTAAAATTTTGATGTTAATTTCTGTCGCCGCTCAACTGATATGTTTAATTGTGAGATGTCAAATGTTACGCATCGTATGCGACTACCATAAGGCTCGCTCCTTTTTCTTCAAATTTTTATTTCAAGGTCGTATCGCTCTTTTTTAAATCCGTTTGTTTGTAGTAGGTCTGACTGCGACTGAAGAACATCCAAGAGTCGCGGAGACGATGGGGAAGATGACCAGTGCGTGCACAGCCCTGCTGCTGCTGGCGGGAGCCCTGAGCCTGGCCGGGGCCATCACCGACGTGGACCCCAGCCTCATGTGCTCGGCGGAGTTCTGCAGCGTGAGTATCCACTAAATCTTCCAATCGTCCATTTTCTTTTTAAGATTTTTTAGATCGATTTGTTAGATGCATCATGCTATTTTCAGATACTAAATCGCAGTTAGCGATACCAGCGATCGAGTTCGTGATTCCGAGCCCATCGCTACTGTGTTTGTTTATATAAATTTAAAAGTTTTATGTAACATGTGACTCTTAGTTATAAAGGACTTAAATATTGTTAGTTTTGTATTGTACAGGGTGTTTTTTATGTAGCAGGATAATGCTGCATTTTTAATGTTAATTTTTTGATTGGACAATTTCATTAATTTTAAGTTGTATAAATAATATATATACATGGTGTTTCACAGCTGTCGTGTCAACAATTTCGTTTTTTTTTCTGTTCACCAAAAATTGATATGATAAGGTTTGCAGACGACATTGCTCTAACCGCAGAAAGCGAGAGTGAACTAAAAGAGACGTTGGAAACTATGGAGAATATCCTAAATACTAAGTTCAACATGAGAATAAACAAGGAAAAAATAAAATTGGTAACCATAGGCAGAGACGAACAACAAATAAACGTACTAATGTCAGGAGCTACAATTAAGAACACAAAAGAGTTTGTCTATCTTGGGAGTACAAAAAGAAAAGAGAACACATGGGATGGCCGTACAAAAAGAGAGATTGGCAGACGCATCCACCAAGCAAAACTTGCGTTTAACAAAAAATCAAAGATTTTCGAATCCAATAATATATACCTAAAGCTCCGCAAGCAATTAATAAAAACTTACGTGTGGAGTCTTCGAGATGTGGACCTACAGACGTGCCTTAGGAATTTCCTGGAGAGACCACATTACGAATGAAGAGGTCCTCAGCAGGATCGATGAAACCAGGCACACGATGAATACCATCTCGAAAATGCGTGTAAAATGGATGGGGCTTATTTTACGCCATGAAAATCTGCTCAAAACTATACCCGAGGGAATGGTTGAATGCCAGAGGGTGCCCTCGCTGTGAATATCTTGAGCAAGTGTGCCAAGATATGAATTGTGCCTCCTACACAGAGCTGAAGAGGAGCCGGAGACCGAGCTGAATGGAGGAGATGTGCATTGCTGTAAACCAATCCCACGGATTGAAATCCAGGAAGGAAATTGGAAATCGAGATGTCACAGCTCACGCGCAAATACGAGATTAACTGAATGACAGGGCGAGGGGTTACCGCCTGGTGCGGGCGGGGCGGGTTTTAGTTCCAAAGTCGACGCACGCCAATTCACGTTGGTCTTGCTCTAGCACCCTGTACATCGGCCCAAGCGTGGTATGTCGAGTTTGTTTAAACTAAATTGATACAGTTTCATATCTTATCTAGGCTGTTTGAACTCCAGAGCCGTGTGTGCGCAGCGCGCGGAGGAGATTTTATTATAAGGACAAAACAATGTAATCGCCTTAACAGAAACGTAGTTTAATTGTTCTGAACAAACTGAACTATACGGCCCGTCAATAAAGAAGGAGAAAACGTTATCCTCGTGATATACGCCGTTTTAAACACGACATGTGACCAGATGACTGACTTCCAAAGTTGTGTGCGGAGATTTGAATGTAATTAGAAAAAAACTAACCCATAAATACCAAGTTTTTATTATAATCCCTTTCTCATTTGTATTGTTTTCAATTTGATATTCTATCAACATATTCCTCTTGCTTTAAGTTCACGTGGAAAATCTATTCCATGTATATTATTATCCATAAAACTTATATAATATTGAAATATTGGTATAGGGGGCACGGCGTCGGCGAAACCGTCTGATCGAACCCATGACTAGTTGAAACCGTTAATATTTCGAAAAATCCCAAATTATGCTATAATTAAATTTTTTTAAATGGAAATTTGTTAGATCATTTTTATCGTCGCCACGAGCATAGTTTCAGCTCGATTGGATCACGGGAAAAGGGTTAAAAATCGTTTTTTCGGCAGATAAGCAGACGCTACGAGTTAAAAGAAAGGGAGTAAAAAAGTAACCCATAAAAACCAAGTTTTCACTATACTCCCTTTCTTTGTAAAATATAACGATAATTAAAGACGAATTAAAACCTATAACATAACATTAAACTTACAGGAATTTAATATATTTCTAAAATGACAGATGTTTTGAGATGTCAAGATTCAATTATCAATACGTACCTTATGAATATTCAGCGTCAAATGATTTACTCAGAATTAGATTTGAGTAATGTAGAATTCTTAAAAACTAAGCAGATATCCAAAAGAAATAAATTATTATTTGATTTTTTCCCAAAACACCCAATTTTGCTGTCATCTGTGAACCAATTGTTTTGTAAATTTTCGAAATTCGTAGTGATGTACTTATTATACCGACGAAGTAATTCAAATTTAGAAAATATTCCGTGACGTTATCGGGCCGCCACGTCGTTGCTAATCAAACTTTTCTAATGATTCCAATTTGAAAAAAACCAATAAAATTTCTAAAAATCCGAAATTATACTATAATTATTAAATTAATTTTTTTAACTAAAATTTTATAGATCTTCTTCGCCACGTCGCCACGAGTCTACTTGCCAAGTTTCAGCTCGATTGGATCAGGGGAAAAGGGTCAAAAATCGATCCAAAGTTTTTGTTGACGGCAAGCAAGCAGACGCCACGAGTTAAGGGAGTAAAAATAGCTGTTCATGCAAAACTCTGCACCATATATTCAGCAGTGGCAGTGGTCCCGGCGGAATACATAGGCCACAACTCCCTGTTGGACATCTCATCCATCCCAGCCTAGATTAAATGGAAACATTGATTTTATTAGATTTTGTAAAAAAAAATGGAACCTTTGTGTCCCCCCACAAATTTTTAGCTAAACACTTCATCCAAGCAACGCCTGGTACGAACAGATAGTGTAAGATTTGAGTAGCTCTTGATAAGTCTTAAATAGCTTGTTCGTCTTGTGGTTAGGACACTCGTCTCATGATACAAAGGTCGTGAGATCGAACCTCAGTCCAAACCAGCAAGTTAGTCCTAGTTAGGCTTAGTTTGAAAATAGTAAGAATATTGATGTGATACATATTCCGTGTTCGCATCTCTATTAAAAAAAGAAGATATTTTCCAGTTCTGCGCGTACATATAACCTCTTTTGAATCTGTTCTGATGAAGTTCAATGGATGATTTACTGTTCACTTGTCCGTCCTATCTTAGAATATGCCTCTGTGATTTGGTCTCCCTTCTATATAAACTAAATAAGTCACATCGAATCCGTGCAACATCGTTTCTTAAGAAAAGTCGCATGGATGATGGGCTTGGATAGAGGAGACTACTCGTACAGTGAAATTGAGTCAATGTTAAAAATTTATAACCTCCAAAAACGTAGAGAAAACATTGACTTCAACACCATATATAAAATATTAAATGACCACATTGATGTGGCTTTGTTACTGGGCCAAATAAAATTCAATATCCCTTCCCGTAGACTCAGAAATAATGAAGTGTTGTTCCTTAGCCATCATCAACCAATTGTAGATTCCATGCTCCCATGTCACGGTTATGTTGTCTTATAAACTCAAGACAGGATCTGGACTTCTTTGGTGTAAGTCTGTCCAGATTCAAACAATCTCTGATTAGATTGTCTAGATCTTGTCTCCATCTTGTTAGTATTTTTCATTTGACCTTGCTTTTCTTTTAAATTGCTATAACTTTTATTCTCTTGTATTTTATGTTGTTCATGTTATGTAATATATTTTATTGGACTATGTCCGTTAATTTCAATAAATAAAAGAAATAAAAAATGATTTCAGAGCCAAGAGTGCCCGCCCACCCCAGAGAACTGCGAGGCGCAGAACGCCACTCACTCCGGCAAGTGGATGCTCTCCCAGACGCTGTGCAACTGCTGCGACTACTGCCTGGTCTACCTGCGTGAGTACTCTTGACTGTATTTAGCAGGTTTCTCTTGTTTCATTCTAATCGAAAGTGGAATCAAGCCAATCAGAAGCAAGAAGCGCACCGCGCGGCCGCGCTATCCACTTCATCTGCGATCGTTGCACCGTTCGCAGGCAATATTCGTGTAACCCATTTCACCGCTTTAATGCTAAAATAAGCAAAAACGGCAATGCGCAGGGCATGTTGCAAGACAAGATGTTAAAAGATGAACTCTCAGAGTTCTGAAACGGGAGTTTAAGTTGTGTTGGTTGATGTACAAGGCGACACGTAATATGGCGCCTCTGTATCTTCAAGAGCTCTGCATCCCAGACGACTTAAATAGTAGACGCCAAACTCTGAGGTCAACCACTACTTTAGCTGCAGGAAGGGTTGTAGAACCGACCATCCGCTACCAGAAGACTAAGTTTAGTGAACACAAAGACACCGATCTGCCGTCTCTCTTTTTTATTTTATTTTAAATATAGTACTGTCAAGCTGCTGTGATAGCTCTGACGGTGAAATGAAACCCGCCACCCAGACCCAGGACCATTCTATGGGCAAGAATTTCTATAGAGTTCATTTAGATCTCATATAAGCAATGAAGACTGCGAAGTTTTTTAACCTGCAGACCCTAACTCGTCGAAGAAACATAGCTGACGCGGTGATGCTATTCAAAATAACACACAATCTAGTTGATAGTCCGGAACTTCTTCAACGAATATCTTACCACATCCCAACTCGCAATAACAGACATTCACCTACTTTTCATCTCCCCTTTTGTAAGACCAACTCAAAACAAAACTCCTTTATGCACAGATCCACAAATTCATTTAACACAAACTATCACCACATTGACATTTTCAACGGAACAATAAGAAACATAAAACAAACAAAATCTACACTACCGCACCCAAACTAATTTGTACATTATATCTTCCCTTCTACTCCCGTTCCACATTCCCCTCCACCATTCGCTATTAATGTATGTTAAAGTAAATTTTTAAATTCAGTGGAAAATTTTTAAGATTGTTTTGCTGTTAACTTTTCCCAAAACAAAATAAATAAATAAATAAACACACAAATACACACACTAACACAAACTCACTATTGGACATGTTTTTTCTTATTTTTTATCGATTGTATATATGTGTTTTCTTGTAATTGGCCCAAAACTCTGTACATCAATTATTGTTTTTTTTCAAGATTGATTAATTATATTGCTGTAAGAAAACCAATAAATGAAAATAAAATAAAATAATACATATAGGTCCTACACTTTCGCCACTCAGAGTGGCACTGTTTTAATACTAAAGTGGTCTTCTCGCTACGCCGCAGTAGCTTGGATAGCGAAGCGGGACCGACCACATACCCGGTGCCGTTCTATGCTCTCATATCGGCACTATATTTTCGCCACCCATCATCGGCATTTTTTAATCCTGAAGGGGAGGCATCTACACAAAAACGCTTCACTGTCTCCGAGGCGCAGGGATAAATAACAAAGGGAACATACTTTATTATCCATTGAGTGGAAATTACAAGTTAAATAATACATGAAATCTACAGTTGAAATACAAGATATAAACGCACAAAGTCCGTAGAGTGACCAACAAGAGTGTTCAAAATAGATATAAAACAAAACATAAAGTAGAACAAATACGACACCTGATACAAGAGACATATACATATACTTCGGAAAACACATATGACAATACAAGCAATAAATTAGATAAACTGCATGTAACACATAACATATAACGTGCGAAGTAGACTATAAATTTTGGGGTCACGTTAGCGTAAGTACTCTCTTACGGTACAAAAAGTACTAAATGAGTTTCTAAGATATCTTTACATGAGAGAGTACGGGCATTATCCTTGGCTCTGCCCAGCCGAGTTTCTCCAGGACATGTTTGGTACAATAGTTTACAGACTAGAAGGAATGTGTATTTGATTACGCATTTTTAATCGATGATCCTGAAATTGTGCGGAGTATTGGTTTGGACGTTCCTGATAATCATCTTATACAGCGTCAGCATAGATTGTTTCACATTCCAATATACAGGAACAAACTGCCGATGGTTATGCCTGTTGGAAGAGCTACTGCTATGCTAAATTCTTCTATTATGAATAATATAAGATTCTCCTAATATGTATAATTTTATATATGTTTAATATATGTCATTTATATACAATAATTCATTATTTATGACATTTACGATTTGATTGTGTAAATGTTATATACAAAAATAAATTGAATTGATTTGAATATGAAATGTGATATACTTGTGAAACAGATTTACTGCTTTGCCTAACGCCTTGGTTTTTCTTGCAGTGGAGGACGAAGAGTGCACCCAGGGCAGTCTGGGCGCGCCGCCCTCGGGCAGCGCCTGCGGACCCGGCCTCACCTGCAAGGTCCTCGAGGGAGAAGACTACAGCACCTGTCAGAGGAGTGAGTACCCCATGAGCAGCACCAGTCGCACCTGCGCGAGTAGTGCCAAGAGCACATTCCTATCCAGCCATAGCATAGCGTTGAGATTTTCCCCCTTGTGTGATTTTATACCTTTGTACATTCTAGTTTTGCAGTGTCGGGATGAACAGCTCCATCTAAAACGGATTTTATACTACGCGCGCAGAAGATACGTGTAACAAATGCATACATCTGATGATGCAGCTTCCATAGAGAGTGATGTTGTTCCGTCTATTTAATCGAGTGATTTTTTTTCGTACCCGTGCCTATTTGTTTTCTTAAGTCTTGTAGTAGCCATATCTCGTTTCTAAGTAATCCCTATGTTTTATACATCTTTGAACATTGGGTCGTGAGAACAAATTCCAGTTAGCTAATTCTTGAATCGGCAATCTGTGGATTGCGCAAGGATAGTCCAATAAAAAATCAAGAAGTGTCAAATGTGGGTTGTGCGGAGGCATGTGATATCTCCCACACGATGTCAGATTGTAAGGAAACATTTTCTTCACGCCGGATTAAGTCACATTGGATGTACGGCATGCTTTATCTTGATGCATCCAAATTCTCGGAAACTTTCCTTAAAATCGTTAGTATTGCAGCCAGAACAAAATCCCTCAGGACCTCAAATGCCTCAGTGCAAAAAATTATGGCCCTCTCTTATATATTTATAGCTTTTAGGCTGATTCGTTTTATCCATCACCACTACTATTGTCATTTGTATATATTTGTGGGATTTCACCCTACACACACCTACAGCCACCAATCCAGGTTACGACACATGCGCCGAAAACACGCGCCCTGCAGAGGACACACACGCACACACATACACGTAACCTGGAGTTTTACACGGAGCCGAAAATGCACAGCCAGCAGACTTACACGTACAAGGCATTGGCTGACCTACATTAACACGAAGAGGATATATAAACCGGGACGTCCCTGGACAACACAGTTTCAGTCTCGAGAGCTGCCGATGGCTCTGCCCATCGTAATACGTAGCATTAGAATATTTTTATTCATGTATCATTCTTTATAAATTGTTATTGTTTTAATCAAATAAAGAAGGAGAAGGAGTGGTTACTCGATATCAACAACCAGCTGGACTGACACACTTCACACCATCCAAAACCCTCCAACTACATAATTTTTAATTTAGATGTAATGATTAAATTTTTCTCTGCATGGACAGTGAATGGCCCTTTATTGGCAGCCATGGCATTGTGACGCACTGCACTGCGGCACAGCGTATTGCCAATAATGTCCGTTCTGATTGCAGTGGACACACCCTGCCACCGCGCGCAGGACGAGTATGACGAGAAGAGGGAGAACGGTACCCTGGGGGCGATGGAGCAGCGGATGGAATGCGACGAGGAGGGCAACTACGGAGTGAACGTCTGCATCCCTGGACAGACGTGAGTAAAAAATCCTAAGTATCATTATTGTTTCACCAGTTCAACGAACGCTGACTATCACACTCTTACGGCATCCTCGATAAGCTGATTGCGGTTAGCCTGAGGTGCATGGCGCATATAGCCAGAGCCTTGTGTTTTTTTTAAAGTTAAAACAGCTGAAATTCAAACTGTTGTAACAAACGTGTGAGTAGAACAAAAAATGTAAAAAATTAAAATATTTAGCCATAAATCACTATTTTATCATTGCCTATTGAGAATGATTATTATCAATATAATTATCGTACAAGCCGTATAAAATATTGTCTAGTATTTTCCAATTTTAAGCGCTGTAAAATCAACGATTACGGATTTCTTTCTGATTCTACCGTCTCGTGACAATGTAAAAATTTATATTTTGTCTTGAAAATGGGTAAAAAAATGTTTGTGTATCTATACACTGCCGCCCGCAATAGCCGATTGTTTAACTGATAGATATGTAAAACTATATTATACAGTTGACAGAAGAAATCAAAAGTCTTGTTGTTGTTCTAGATTGTTGCTCTGCTCTTGAGTGGAGGCCGTCTTCTCGGTGTGTGGATTGGAATAGGTATCAGCTGTCTTTCCACCTCACGAGTATATTGTGGGCAACCACTTAGGAAATTCTTGTACTATCCATCCTATCCACTTAGTCTCTTCAGCACCGCTATTTCTTCCTGCTTCTCTCTTATTTCAGAGCTTCCGACTCTGTCATTGAGAGTTCTCCTTGCTATAGTGCGCAGTAGTCTCAATTCAGACGTCAGAAGGCTTTTGGTTCTAACTGTGTCGGCCCTAGATTCTCTACCGTATGTCATAATTACCTTGATATATGTGAGCAAGGGCTTATTCCTCCATATTATGTCCTTTATAGAGATAGAGTCCATTGTTAAGATTACCGTGATCCCAGATATTTAAATTGCATCACCTGCTCTGCAAGTTTATCTTCGATGATTGGCTTGCATCTAAACACACTAAAACTTGAACTTAAATTAAGATAAATTATTAATTAAATTAAGGAAGTCTCATAGAGACGAAGATATTTATATGGGGAACGTGTATGGAAGTCTGTTTAATAGGACAAAATCCAGTAACTGTGTTTTCATTACATATATTTAAAAATATTCTTAAATATTACATTTCAGGTGCTACTGTACGGCAAAGGACGGAGAGAGGATATACGGCGAGGTGATCAATGAGAAAAATGCCGGAGCCAACATGCTTTGCGGTAATTTTTACCTTTTTTTTAGAAATTGTATGACAGATTGCTCCATTTGCATTCATCAGAGTACCTTATATAGAAGCGACGTTACGTACGTACATGCTTTTAATGCCGTCTGTTTCCTCCAAAATATGTATCCAATGATTTGGCAATGTATTATATAGTTAAAATGTCTTAAAAAATGAAACAGTTTCATATTTTGTATATATTTGTTTATAAATTAATAAAAATGATGTGTTTTCTTTATTATTTAATATTGAAAAAATTTTAATGAAGAAATATTTGGAACACGCTAAATTGTAACTTTTTGTTTGTTTGGAAAAAATAAATATCGCAGGGTATATATAATATATAAAAAGGAATATTTTCAGAAAAATAGCTCTCTTTCGAAACATTTTTTCAACGTGACCGCGTGTCTGTAATTTTAAAATCTTGTTTCTTTTTGATAGCTATTCGAAGAATTCTCCTTTTATCGCTTGAATTATAGTCATTTCGTGTTTTCATTCCTCGTCTCGAACGGTAAAAAGAATCGGTGGGTTCCAGCTGGTCAAACCGGGAAGAGATTTGATAATCGCATAGATTGATCAGATTCTTTTTCCCGGGGTTGGAAAGAATACCTTCATTAAAGACACGATCGCTCAGTTCGTTTTAAAGTTGCCTATTCATTACATCCGTTCGGCATTTTGTGAGACTTGTGTTTCTGTAGGGCTTTGGAAGGGTTAAACAGATGCGTATGTCATTGCAGGTTGCTCTCGCATGGCCCACGTGACGGCGCAGCTGCTAGGGCAGGCGGCCGTGTCCCTCCGCTGCTCGGAGGACGGCTCCTACGACCCCTTGCAGTGCGCTGGGAACAGGTGCTTCTGCGTGAATCCCGACACCGGCGTCCTGTCCTCCACCCAAGTGGTGGACATGCAGACACAGTCCCTCGCCGCCTTACCGTGCTGTGAGTACTAGTTATCATTGTATACGAGTCATATAAAAGCAAAGGCATCAGTAGCCAAAAAATCTATGGTGATACAAAAGGCGGATCTTGCAGTATTGGGGCTGAAGTCATGACCTTTGAGTCTTATAAAAAATCTTTAAAGAATATGAAATACAAGCATTAACAATGCATTAAATTATGAGAAATTATCATCTGAGGGGTGTAAAAACAAAGGTAACAGTGTACTAAAAAATCCAAGGCGATGTCGAGGGATGCACGGTGCTGTATTGGGGCTGCGATTAGGACTTCCGAGTCTTAAGAAGTCGTTAAAGGATATTAAATGCAAGCATCAACAACACATTATGAAAAATTATCTTATAATTATCGTAATAAAGCAAAGGTGGGAATTAAAAGAAATACAGTCACCGAGGTTAATTAATTTAAATTGTACCGAATTCTTGATTGTAGAAGAAATACAGCTCTATCTCTTCCAAAATCATGTTTCCAAATCACTATTAAACGCAAAGGCAGCAATGTCCACTTCAACCGATCAACCCTCAAAAATGTGTCACGTGATAAAATGGCTGTTTTATATTGAAGTGAGAGTTGATGTCGACTGAAACGTCATAGCAAAGACAACAATATCCAATTATGTTAATAACAAAAGCAGCAATGTCCACTATTTGGCAGCAAACACAGCAATATCTGTAATTAGAAGTTAAATATTTACTTATCTTAATTATTTATTTCCATGCATAATGTTGTGTGGGGGTGATTTCATTTAAACATATAGCATTCCATAATCTAGTGATTTAAAAGTTTTTACAATAAAATTTTTGCACTCCGTTTAAATATCTTTCTTTATATACGTACAATGTAGGTTTAATTTAAACCAGAGAAATTTCTTTGAGGAGTGACAGGTTTTTTGTACTTACCTCAATAACACCCCAGTGGAATATTGCTGCCTTTGCTTTAATCTTTATAGTAACTCATTACAACCTGTATGAGCTGGCTTAAGTGTTCACTCTACACAAGGCAACGTACACCAATTCCATTATAAAAACATCCACACATTACCAAATTTTTGAAAGTTGTAATGTTCCAAATTGAAACAAATTTGAAGGGATTATACTAGGGACGTCTGTAGTCCTTCTCATGAAAAAGTATACATAGATTTCGCAGCTGGTAACCATACCCCCATACTTTTAATGTGGAGTATTATTTTTTTAAATATAATAATTTCATTGTCTGTCTGTCGATCCGTAAATTTGTCACTTGCTGGAATTAAAATATAAGATAATTAGAGTGTGACACGTAATCAGTGAGCAGCTCAAGCAACACACAAAGGATGACATTACACGGTCATGACATTTTTATATTTTATAATATATTTACCTTTAGGTTTAGCTAAGCAAATAGTCAATTTTCAGTTTCAAAATACTGCAATTATTATGTCCCGTGATTTTTCACAAGTGCACGGTTAGTATTAAGCCATGTATTCACTAGGGGACAAATTGTCCCTCAACAGCACGCGCGGCATAGAGTCTACGTGACGTTGCAACGTCGTGCACTGTTCCGCCAATTGTCCCTCAACAGCACGCGCGGCATAGAGCCTACGTGACGTTGCAACGTCGTGCACTGTTCCGCCAGTCGCGCACAACATAGCGCGGCATTTCTACGTGCCGTGGCAACGTTGCCATGCGCACGCTACCCAAGCGTACTCACTGCAACATTCCGCGGAGCGTCAGTACCACGTGGTATGTTTACAAGTGAATACGCATGCGCTGTATCTGTCAAGATGACAATGCGGGGAAACGAAATCGTTCTCGAACTGATCGAGCTGTATCGATCGAAGATCGCATAGAATGTCCGTCCTTCTTTCTCTTTGCAGTAAATAATTTCGCATTCTCCTCTTTTTTCTCCTCTTACTTTTCGATAAACTCATTAACATAAACAGATACGCGGCTATCATCATAACCTCATAGGGCGATATATTTCCGTGACGTCTGGAAAACAATAATTATTTGCAAAAAGGACCTTGTTTTTAATAATATTCAATTTACTACAGTAAAACCTCGTTAATTTGAAATTGCGACCCAAAAAAACATTTCGAATTGCGCGGAACCCCGTTTTCGCCAAATGAGATACCGCAGCTGTCATCCATAACCTCATCGGATGACATTTCCGCGACAAGATATGCGAGTCCCGGCGTGTACACGTCACATGACCGCGTCATTGTCCCCGAAACATGAGCGTAGATGTTGATGCGACATGTCGAGCGGAATGTTTCGCGATTTGTCCCCTAGTGAATACATGGCTTTCAGCTTCACCTCTCGACTCCCGATCTCGGTTCGACTGTGACCTCACTTTTCCTGCTTCACGTCCGTAACTACAACCCGTACTTCGGATCTCCTCTCGATTCCCTTCCGAGCATCAAGCGTGACTCACTTCCACCAACTAGCACTCCTCCGAATCTCGATCGCAACTTGCTTCCTCCGAACCCCGATCGCAACTGATTCACTTGCGACTCCCGATCGCACTGATTCACTTCCGATTCACTTGAAGCCGGCTGCTCCCTCATATACTCTGCTCGAACGGGGTGTTGGTCTTCGAGTCTACGGGGCAGCGCCCTCCAAGTTCGCCATTGGGTTAATCTTCTTCGTCTGTCCCGTCATTGGTTCCCGTGCCGATCTCTCTTCCTTGGTTGGACCAGCGCTTCGTCACCCTCGATCTCCTTCTCGGCCACGCCCCCGGCGGCTTCATCAGTCTTTCCGTCTCCTGGCCATGTGCAGAGCTCGGTCTTATGCACAATTTTTCCTTTATAGCGGCTCCCGTGCCTACGCCAGCCGTAACTACTCATTTTTTTGTATAGTTCAATTTCTTTTTAAATTCTTTTATAATTAATTTTATAATCAAATTCATAATCAAACTTATAATTAAATTTATAATTAAATTTTATAATTAACTTTATAATTATATTCTATAATTAATATTTTTTTATAATTAAATTTCCAGTTTAATTTCTTTTAATTTCATTTCTTCTGGACCAACAATTACATAAAGAAAAAAACGTAAGTTACCAAAAGTAAAAAAAACTAACAGGTATAGTCCTTACAAATCAATTTTTTTTTGACACCTTAATAATATTGGATAGGCAGTGTGTGAAACAAAAGAATACGGTCCACTCTTTCCACATATTTGAGCAAATAATCTATTCATATTAATTAAAAGCACTGAGTCAGTGTCTTATTAAATTCGTTTCTCTTTTTGAGATCTAAAAGAAGGTTATTGATTTTAAAAATAATTAGGTATATCCTCTATATGTCTGTAGGAAAGGGATCCCTCGATAAAACATAAGTTAGCATATTTTTCCTAAACCCAAAACAATTCAATATTCACATAGAATTTAATAAATAACACAGTCTCGCTTATTACAAACTTATATCACTCTAACGATTAATTATAATTATTGAACATACAGTAGGTATAATTTTACTGCCTACCAAAATCATTACGGCACGCATAGAATAAACCACATTTGACTTAATATAAAAATACATCTCGAGGTGTTTTCAATTTTGATTAAAACTAAATCATAACATTTAGCAATTATTACAACTATACAAAGTAGCCATTTTATCGACAATTTAATCTTACAAAAAAAACTATAGATATATGTTTATTTTTCTTTAATTCTAAATTAATCCATTCCGGCATTTCGCCAATTTGTATTCATTAATTGGCAATTCCATTTTACACGGTTTCCAGATAAAAAATCTTTCAGCCTTTTGTAGATTAAAATCTTACTCTTAATTATATCTTTTAAAATAAAAGCTTTATGACGAGTCATTCAATAATAATTAATAATAACATTTGCCACAATATTTTAGGTACATATATAAGAGATTATACCTATATTTTATTTTACATAGTTACAAGTTACATCGTCTATCATACACCTATATGTATCTTCACATTACAATAAATTTTGATTAGAAAAGCAAAAAAAAATAGCTATTACGAATCTTAATACAAAAAAATAATCCTGATTCTACACAGTATATTTATATGATATCTTGTATTTATTCTATTAATTTATAGGTTTCTTACTTTCCATTGACTTTGTTTCCTTTTTTTTTGTGTTTGTTAAATGATACATCAAGTCTGCGTGTACCTATTGTCGTTGCGTAATTAATTGCTTTTTGTTTTGGGATCACGGCGTCGTAATTACTCTCGCTTTCGAAGTCAAATTTACCTATACATCACACATAATATATCATCGATATATGATATATATTACTGGGGACATTAAATCGTTAGTTGAATTATTAAATTGTTACTAGCAGGAAAGCAATCGGCTTCGCCGATTGCTTACTGCTAGGCCCTGCGGGCGGCTATTGTGGCCGCTTTGCGGCCAATGACGGCCGCCCCGCGGCCAGCCATGGCCGCTGCGCGGCCAATTGTGTTTGCTGTGCAGCAAACACAATTGTTTACCTATGCCTACGTCAGCCGCTTCGCGGCCAATTGTATCTGGCAAATTTCCATTTATGCTATTGTGGCCGCTTCGCGGCCAATGACGGTGGTCTCGCGGCCAATTGTGTTTGCTCTGCAACAAACACAATTGTTTTCTTTACTGTTACAAAGTTAATAGATAATCGGCCGTATTCTGAAGTTAGCAATATTTCTTTTTTTGTTTCTTGACAGTTACTGTATAACATTGTGATGCTGTCAACCGGCGGTAACCTACCTTCGTAATCTGCTACATACACAATGGCGACTTCGTTATTATTAGATGGAGCATTATACCTTCTTTGGTCATCTAACGAAGAACGCGTAAAGAGTAGTTGAATATTCCGCATCTGGCCCCCGTGCTCTGCAACTATAGATTCTTCTTCTTCAACCGCTTCTTTCAACCTTTTATATTGGAGAGACTTACACGACGGATGACATTATCAATAGTTTCCATTATATTTTGTTGACATCTAAGGTTAGACGGATGGCTCATACGTACCCTGACTGCTTCATCCGCATCGTAAACATATAGTTGCGCATATGCCGGCACCTCTCCATCACTCTGCAAACTTCTATGATATACTTCACCTGAAATTTTTAAACAATACGGAAAGATGCAAATGCATTAGCACAGTTGTACTGTCGAATAAATTCCTTAAAATTTTTAGACTCATTACTGTTTTCTTCTGGATATTGCGGCAGTCCTCCATTGTGGCAACAGCTATGAAGTAACTTACCCTTTTCAGCACCAAAATGAACCGCTTTGCAATGATTGGCATAATGCAAATGAATTAAAATTGTTAATGGCACATTTAAAATAAGATGTCGCATTTCTTCCTTCAGCATACACTCTTTGCCTAGCATTTTTTCAGCATTCCTTCTTTCACATTCCTCTTCTGTTATGTTTGACAGTCTACGTCTGGCATTTCTTTATTCATATTGTGAACTCGAATCGCATTATCAAATTGCCGGTTTGTGATGTTGAGTCTTCCATCGGAATTCTGAAAAATAATAATTTTTATGTATAAATACGGAGAAAATGACACGTAAAATGACATTCGCGCCACGTGCTGTGAGACTTTTGAGGTTATATGAGAGATGTTTATCTAAGGTTAAGTTCACTTTGCAGTTTAAATAAAATATGAAGCGTAATAAATGTTTAATAAATAAATGCTTTGAACGTTTATTGAAGCAAGATTAAGCAAAAACAATAAAAAGAAAAGCGTAAACGTATACTTACTGTCAATGTCATAAAGCGTCGTTCTGTGGTATGGCCAGCACAAAAATTCGTTGACTGCAATTACGTTGGCTGTTTTGAATACACGGATTCCACGAAAATATTTTAAAAAATCTATAAATTCCGATATTTTAATTTTCGATAATTTGGATTTGGATGTTTTTTGATATCAGTTTGTTCGTATTCCTATATTTTTTAATCTTTTTAATGTACTCTAAAATGTTTTTTTTTAAACTGGCAACAGAAATTATCAGTATGCAGAAACGTACGACATTGGTTGGAGTAATTAATATATAGATTAGTTATATAACCGATACCTCTCCTCCCAATTATTGATAAATCATCTGGGAATTTACTAATAGATTTCAAACGCCTAGGCATAATCTTTTCTCTGTTCCCGCCAGCTGCTTGTTAACAGATGGGATTTTCTCCCTTGGGACGATTTATTCGGAAATATTATTATATCGCCGGTTCCAGAAAAAAACCTTTGTAAACCAATTTACTGATAATTTTAAAATATTTTTCTGTGTCGGCAACCGTTTTATTGCCCCGGCCGTCGGGAATTCCAAAATGTCCCAAAGTCCGGGCCCATTCCTATTGTTAAAAGCGGTGCCGACAAGCTCTGCTGGTCATAAAACTATGTTAATCCTATTATTCCTTGCACGTATCAACAAAATATTATCTCTGAAAACCCAATTTTAATTTATTTTAAAGTCAGTTCCCCGACTTATTTATTTGTATTACGGTGGCCGGGCAAATCCTGTATAGTGAAGCGACCATCTGTTAAAGGTATTATTGGAATGTGGATCCGCGTCACGTTCGCCGTCGATTCTATGGGAATTAATCCTCCACGGTAGTGATAACTATATCAAGTTTATTGTATTACATTATTCGAGAACCGTTTTCTTTGTTTTTAGCCATTCTTGTCACCACAATGGAGGGAGAAAAAATAAGGACGCTAATATTATGTGAAGATTCGGATTCAAAGAACGATGACAAGAGTGACAGTGAGGCGGAGGACGCTCTAGAAG
This sequence comes from Agrypnia vestita, assembly GCA_016648135.1. Taxonomy (NCBI): domain Eukaryota; kingdom Metazoa; phylum Arthropoda; class Insecta; order Trichoptera; family Phryganeidae; genus Agrypnia; species Agrypnia vestita. Next base: position 71,498 of record JADDOH010024917.1, on the reverse strand, counting down.
TACAAGAGGAAAATACGGAGGCTGAGTAAGAGGGTGATTCGGCAAACGATTTTGAAGAGGTTTTGTAAACGCCCCCAAACTCTTATGTCGGCAAAGACAAAATTGATAGAACAAAAATATTGTATAATTATAACCGCGCTAGAGGAATTAATCGATGGCATTTGGTTATTTTTTGCAGCCTTATGATTGTTGCGGGGATAACTTCTTATATAATGCATGGTCTTAATAATTTCAAGATAAAAAGAAGCAGCAAGAAGTTTCTAGAGACCCTTTCATATTCATGATCTCATTATGCCCCATCTAAAAACCAGTTTTAATTTCAAGTTTGCCAAGAACACTGAGACAAAGGCTGTTAGAAATATGTAAACTTGATAACCCAGAACCTTCATTATCAGGTAATCGTCAATCGTCGTCAGAGGTCGTTGTTTATTTTGTTTCTTAAAAAAACAAAAAACACTATATAACTGCATGAACTGCAAATAATATTTTTGTCTCGAACGCGTAGTTATGGTGTGTTCTGATTACTACACGAGCGTTAGGCCTTGGATAGGATACGAGCGGCGAAGCTCAGCGCGTTAATACGCTAGAGTAGTGAGGGGCGCATTGATGGCATAGTGAGCTTATTTATATCGTGGCCGGCGCCTCTTACTACTCTGGCGCATTGACGCTCTGCCGCTCGTATCCGAGGCTAAATCCAACAAAAATAATCGCTAGCGAGAGGCGGAGGGTAGGATTGAGAATTTCTGAACGATGAAATATGAATTTCCACCAACACTAATCGTTTAAAAAAAATTATTTCAGACGGGCCGAACAAATGAAAACTAATTCACTAATATGAACTGTACCTTTCGTTCGTTCAGAAATGTGAACTGTTCATATTTTGTTCAGTTCGTTCGTAAACGATCCATCTCTAGTGGGCGTCGACGGTGTGCGGTCGTTTGACAAATGCCATTTACTAATTGCGTCTTGTCCTAGATGGGGGTACCAGGACCATGTACCGTGCTGTCCAAGATGTTCTAGACGTCAAGCCCGAGCCATGGTCTGCCGCCGAGAGCGGCGATGAAGGGTTCTCGGCTGATATAGACATATCGTATCCCGACATCAAGCAGGAGTGCTCGGAGTACTCAAGGAGGGCCGACCAGCGCACCGGTGAGAAGTTGCTTCATTATTTATACATTCTCTGAGATATGAAATGCACACACATTAAGTGGGCTATAGTCAAGAATACAACCGAACTTGAATTTTGATGAAAGAAAAATTGTTCCTGGTGTAATAAAGGGTCCTAATTACATAAATGAAGTCAAATTTTCCCGCTTGCTGGTTTAAAAGCAGTTATTTCAAGTTTAAAATGATATATTTTGACACTTCACGCCATAGATGCCCATATAATAAAACAAAAAAACATAGAAAATTAATGTTAAGTCTAGATGTTGTATCAGGTAGGGAAAAGGCCAATTTTGTATTAAAAATGGAAATAAGTCTACATGACGTATCCGGTAGGGAAAAGGCAATTTTGTGTTAAAAACGGAAATAAGTCTACATGACGTATCCGGTAGGGAAAAGGCAATTATTTTTTAAAACGGATTCAAATTCATGTTTGATAATGAATGGGCCCGCTTATGATAAACGTTATTTGTCAATTTCTATGAATAAAACAGCAAAAAACATATATTTTGTATATTATGCATCTATGGCGTGATGTGTCAAAATTTATCATTTTAAAACTTGAAATAACAGCTTTTAAACCAGCAAGCGGGAAAATTTGACTTCATTTATGTAATCAGGACCCTTTATTACACCAGGAACAATTTTTCTTTCATCAAAATTCAAATTCGGTTGTATTCTTGACTTATTCCATGAAGTGACAGTGACCTTTAAAGATTGAACTAAGGGCCACCCTATTTTGAAAACAAAAAAGTTTTTTTTTTTATTTTCATTTATAAGGTTATCTTTAAACTTATAGTAATTTGACGCTCGGTATCGTATAAGTATAGCGATTTAAAGTTTCAATTTTTTGAACCTGAGCTCGATTTCTAGGGCCCTATCTACGTACGTTTATATTTCTTCTCAAGTACTTTATACATTTCATTTTGGTGTGGTTTGAGAAGAGGCTAATTGTGGTGGATACTATAAAGAAGGGTAAATGATATGTCACCCTGAAAGAAAACTATGTTTTTGGTGTAAGAAAAGAATCAGTCCACTTTTCGTGACAGATGCCATAGACAATATGGTTATCTTATTAGAGATGGGTCGTTCGTAAATAATTTGTTCTTTTTGAACTGTCAACTGTTACGAATGAACTATTCCGTTCACCAAATTAATTTATCAATTAGAAAGACATACAGATAAATCAAATCCACGAAAAAATATTTGGCTGCTACCGGGATTCGAACCACGGATCTCCTCCTTTACGGGACAGGCACGTTTTCCAATTACGCTATAGCGGCCTTGTACATTTCCGTGAATATATCGACCTTATCTGTAAGTTATGTGTAAGTCGTCGTCCTCTAGCTGTTCGTTTCACTTTCACCGACGACCCTTCAACACCAAAACAAAAAATTAGTAATTAAAAAATTATTCTTCCTAGCGACTCATGTATTTTCTATAATAATGGTTATTGTAATTTAATTTTATACTAACAAAAGAATCCGAAATAAATGTTTCCATGTTTGCATATAAACACAAACTTGTTCACTTTCAAGAATGAAATTTTGACAGAGGACGTACCAAATTTGGCGTTAAACAATTAATATTTACTTTGCAGATCTCTTGAGAATACACGACTCTTCTAAGGACACTTCAACTGGGCCTTCGCCTTCCTCTGGACAGCAGCCGGAATTGCTGAGTATCGCTGAAAGGAAGACGTTTTCTTGTTCGCAGTGCAATTATTCTTGCAATCGCAAGTCAAGTTTAAACTTACATGTGCTTAACCACACTGGGAAAAAACTTTTTTCATGTTTGGAGTGCGATTATTCATGCAATTTAAAATCATACTTAAAAAAACATAGTCTTACGCACTCTGGTGAAAAACCGTTTTCATGTTCGCAGTGCAAGTATTCTTGTATTGAAAAGTCAAGTTTAAAAGTACATGTTCTTAACCACACTGGAAAAAAACTATTTTCATGTTCGCAGTGCAATTATTCTTGCAATAGCAAGTCAAATTTAAACTTACATGTGCTTAACCACGCTGGGAAAAAACTTTTTTTATGTTCGGAGTGCAATTATTCATGCAATTTAAAATCAAGCTTAAAAAGACATTCTCTTACGCACTCTGGTGAAAAACTGTTTTCATGTTCGCAGTGCAATTATTCTTGCAATCGCAAGTCAGATTTAAACTTACATATGCTTAACCACACTGGGAAAAAACTTTTTTCATGTTCGGAGTGCAGTTATTCATGCAATGTAAAATCATACTTAAAAAAACATAGTCTTACGCACTCTGGTGAAAAACTATTTTCATGTTCGCAGTGCAATTATTCTTGCAATAGCAAGTCAAATTTAAACTTACATGTGCTTAACCACACTGGGAAAAAACTTTTTTCATGTTCGGAGTGCAATTATTCATGCAATTTAAAATCACGCTTAAAAATACATTCTCTTACGCACTCTGGTGAAAAACTGTTTTCATGTTCGCAGTGCAATTATTCTTGCAATCGCAAGTCAGATTTAAACTTACATGTGCTTAACCACACTGGGAAAAAACTTTTTTCATGTTCGGAGTGCAGTTATTCATGCAATTACAAGTCAAGTTTAAAAGTACATTTGCTTAACCACACTGGAAAAGAACTTTTTTCTTGTTCGGAGTGCAATTATTCATGCAATTTAAAATCAAACTTCAAAAAACATAGTCTTACGCACTCTGGTGAAAAACCGTTTTCATGTTCGCAGTGCAAGTATTCTTGTATTGAAAAGTCAAGTTTAAAAGTACATTTTCTTAACCACACTGGAAAAAAACTTTTTTCATGTTCGGAGTGCAATTATTCATGCAATTTTAAATCAGACTTAAAAAAACATACTCTTACGCACTCCGGTGAAAAACCGTTTTCATGTACGCAGTGCAATTATACTTGCAATCAAATGTCAAATTTAAAAGTACATGTGCTTAACCACACTGGGAAAAAACTTTTTTCATGTTTGGAGTGCAGTTATTCATGCAAATTAAAATCACACTTAAAAAGTCATTCTCTTACGCATTCTGGTGAAAAACTGTTTTCATGTTCGCAGTGCAATTATTCTTGCAATTACAAGTCAAGTTTAAAAGTACATTTGCTTAACCACACTGGAAAAGAACTTTTTTCTTGTTCGTAGTGCAATTATTCAAGCAATTTAAAATCAAACTTCAAAAAACATAGTCTTACGCACTCTGGTGAAAAACCGTTTTCATGTTCGCAGTGCAAGTATTCTTGTATTGAAAAGTCAAGTTTAAAAGTACATCTTCTTAACCACACTGGAAAAAAACTTTTTTCATGTTCGGAGTGCAATTATTCATGCAATTTTAAATCAGACTTAAAAAAACATACTCTTACGCACTCCGGTGAAAAACCGTTTTCATGTACGCAGTGCAATTATACTTGCAATCAAATGTCAAATTTAAAAGTACATGTGGTGTTGCACACCGTATAAAATGTTTTTTCATGTTCATGAAACAACACTTTCCATGCCATACTATGACGCACATAGGAGAGAAACTGATATGCTTGCAATGCAATTTTTCGTTCAATCCGAAGGCAATCTTTTAAGTATGTTTGCGTAAGCACACTGGTGAAATGTTTTTTGTCTTTTGCAGTGCACTTATTCGTAGTCTCAAATTACACTTTAAAATAATATACTTCATTCAAAATTTGAATTGAAATGAATAACAAGGTATATTTTTATTAACTGTATTTTTTAACTCACAATCTGTAATTGGAAAAGACTTATTTAATTTTTTATTTTGCTTAGATCACAAGAATATTGTATATATTTATAAATACTAGATTATTTTCCAAAGAAAACTTATTTCAATTTTAATTGTATGCTTATAAAGGTTATTAATGTCTTAAAATATGGTGAGTATATAAATACTTAAAACATAAAACTAATTATGAAATAATATTTTGAGTGACATTTTAGTTTACAATCATAAACTATGGTATAAACATTACATGACTAAATCATTTTTTGATTCTGGGTAACACAGACTTGTATAATAAGTCAATTATAGTGGCCCTCGAGTCCGGTGGTTTTCCATGCGGGGAGTTCCGGGTACGATTTCCACTGGGGTCACAACACAGTCATGCGATTATATCGGTGTTATATATTTTTACCTGGGCCTTTTTAGATATTGCACCGTTTTAAATTTAAATGAAATATATACTTTTATTGTAAATGGTAGAATACAAATGAAAGATATCCATCTGGGGAAGGGTGGGCCATTGTAATTGTGGTCTTATTCAAATTTTGAGCTCTTGTTGTGACATCCCGTGCATACCAGCATAAATATGAATATGCAACACTTAACTATTTTATAATTGATTCTGGAACGAGTGACCTGAATTAATAAACCATTAATATAGTGGTTGGATGCGAGTTCTTCAGTAATTTAGTATCCTTTGTTGCAACTGCATATCTTTAGGACTCTGCCAACACGAGATATTCCACAAATGTTCTCTTCTTCAGGATTATTTGTGTTCTAAAAATTTTAAAATATTAAACCAAGCAAATGCAGAACTATTTTCCTGCCTTGATTATGAGTCGAAAATGTTCAATATATCATAACCTAATATCAATAGTTATGGAGATATGCGACATCAAAGTTTGTATATATTTTTTTCAATATTTCTGACTTTTTCTTTGTAAACGTTTGACTATCATTACAGCAACTTATATTGATTACGAAAAATTCATTCGTTTCATTACAAGTTAAATAAAATGATAAAAACCCTGAAAATTTTCGAAAACTCGAAGATTTTGACTTGTACTGAAACGAATGAATTTTTCATTTTCGGTTAAGTTACTGTTATGATAGTCCAACGTTTTACAAACAATAAATCAGAAATACTGAAAAAAAATGCAAACTTTGATGTCGCATATTTCCATAACTATCGATATTTGGTCATGATAGCTTGAAACTTTTCGACTCATAATAAGGCAGGAATATAGACCTGTAAGGTTTAATTTGATGGCTTACTAATATCAACTATTATCTATATTAATGTTTAATATACTTAAATAATAAATGTAAAATATTAAGCCGAGCTAAAGGTCCCAAAATTGTGCAATCACGCTGCGTGTATAGCAGTGGATCCGCATTTTAACTTGAGCACTACGTGGGAAAGGTCAATCGGTTAAGCAATAACCGTTACTTGGGATTGTGCGTGACTGTATCGATTGTTGGTACCTTATTTTCGCTGTTCAACGGGCATCAGTACAAGACAACAGTTAAATCTCAGTTACCTATCATCGGATACAAATCTCAAATATAATAATAGAAACATATATAATCCGTTAAAATAACAGTTTGACCATCATTACCCAAAACGATGTGCCATTGGTTTGCCATCACGGACTTATTACCCAAATAACAAATTATAGGCTGAATATTTACACCTGTAAAAGAAATTTGAGAGATTGGCTAGTGGGAAAAAAAAAAGATTCTCCAAATCAAAACACATATCTGCATTGATTGCTGTCAAGGCCATGAGCCAAAAGGCCATTGTCTCTTTCTTCGATGCATTTGTTTATTTGGTCGATATACTTCTTGCAATTTTCTGTATCAACCTCAGGAGGCCATTCGAGGTATTTGTGTATCTATAAATATTACGAGTGTCTCTATTTATGTGTGAAAAAACTCAAAATATACATACTTTCGCCGGCCGCACACTGGATGCGTTTTCGTACAAAATTGAGTAGTACGTGCTTTACATGATTTCATTGTAAGTACAGGAAAACGCAAGAACATTTCTTACCTTCGAAGTAGTATTGAAAATCGCATACTGTACACGATTTAGTAGTGCATGTACGCACGTGTAGATGGATGATTAATGTTTGTTGGAATTTTTATAAAAGCTATATACATCGAACAACTAATGACACCAGAAATACCCATTTATAACTGTATTAGCTATAGGAAATAAGGACTTAGAAATAAGAAATGGCACTTATTAAACTAAATAAAGTTATTATTACTAGCGCAGTACTTTTATATCAGTCTGAATTTTATTTTATATTATAATAAGGCACCTTGGGGTGCAAATATTTTTAATTTTAATCATAAAACAATTGAATCTCCTCTATACATATATTACACATTTTAATCCTACAATGTAATAATATTTATGTAACCTTCATTACCTGCATGACATTATGCAACAAAATTATATTTTTGTAAGTTATAAATATGATTATTTGAACAAGTGTTAAGCAAAACAATAAGGAGATTATTAGGAAACAAAACAAAATAACTTTGTTTCCCATTTATCAATTTTCTTCATATGGTGCCATCTAACATCGGAGGTCGTCGATCATTCTAGCGATTACGATGGAACAACTCAGTCGAGCTACTCTTATACCAGTCCCTCAAGTTACGCAGCGATGAGATGCGGCGTCTTCCTACGCTTCTATTACCATATGTTTCCCCTGGATGATGAGTTAGTTTAGACTATATTTTGGTCCTCTCATAATAATATACCCGAGATAATCCAGGTTTCTCGTCCTGATAGTCGCAGCACTTTTCTGTCTTTCTCCATGCGCCGGAGGACTTCAACATTCGTCATTCCATCCTAAGTATACTGTCAAATCCACGAATTTCGATTTTCGTTTAACTTTTTTGGAAGTTTGGAGATGCTTAGGAGCAGTTGCTTTTAGGTCAGCAGCTCCAAGGGCTCCAAAGACGTAGAATATTTGATGATTTAATATCTCGATAAAACAAGTACAAAATATAGGAAAATGAGTATGATTACAAAGACAATGATAGATACTCTAAGGGCCATAGCGTCCGGCGACCCGCCGGAGGCCTATGAAAGAGTGACATGCCCGCCTAGTGCGTGTGCCTCTTTTTATATAATTTACGAACAAAGAAGTCTTGGAGTGCGGCTGTGTGAGAGTGAAAAAATCGTCCGAAATGCTAATGGTGCAATGACCTGCCGCGGGCGCGTCTCTTGTTCATGCCGCGATTTGCTTATGTGGCATTCCTTGCCACTGTGTGTGTGTGTGGCCTAGATTGTTGATTTTCTGCATTGCGGAATGAATTCCACACTATCTTAAAGCATACAATTATTTTAAGATATGTTGAAAAATGGTTAATTTTCCCTAATTGCTTTCATTAGAAAGAAATTTAATCTTTTTTTAAATCTTAAAACATCCAATTTACTCTATATCGATATAGAGTAAATTGGATGTTTTAAGATAACAAAACGAAAATCGTATTTTTTCAGTTTCGACAGTTTAAGTAGGGACCATCGACATGGCACATATATTATAAAAATTAACCAACAGGACGTTAATAAAATTTCAGTGTCTTATTCTTCTTAGAATTGTAAAAATATGTTCTCAGCCTGAGAAGGTTAGCGACACTCGAGTCACTGAGACGGCTCCTCAGTTTACGATCAATATAAGACGCAGCAGAAAACGCTCTTTCGGGCGCAGTGCTTGTGGAAGTAATGGTTATCAAGCATTTATAAATTTTGTCACCTTGCTTTGGACCTTGAATAATAATACCCAGCCAACTATTATGTTTGTTAATAATAACTACTTCTTCAATAGTAATATCTATATATATAAAAATGTAATTGTTCGTTTGTACAAAATCGCTAATCTCTGAAAGTTCTTCACCGATTGCTTTGAAATTTTGGCACAACGTTGCATTCGTATACGAAGATATTTTAGTACTTTTTTATATACCCACTATTTATTTATATAAATAAAAATGTAAATGTTTGATGGTACAGTATCTTAAATCTCCTAAAGTTCTTCAACTATTGCTTTGAAATTTTTACACAACGATCCATTCGAATTCGCAAAAAAAAGACGCCGGTACCTACCTTTTCAATATTGATAAATATTTAGATAGAGGTACCTAACTTTTTAAGAATTCAATTTTTTTGATGACATTCGGTTGTCTTTGCTTCAATAAAACTTTTGAATCGATAAGGAAGTGCAGCCAATCATTTCGCGATGTTTAATAAAATATAGTGGATTCATTGTAGAAACACAGTAAGTAGTTTGCACCAAAATTGTTAATATATAAAATGCACTTTTCGGTTCTCTAATTCGGACAGAAAATTTATAACGATACCAATAATAATAAGCGTTTTTATGTAACAGCGCCATCTGTTGGACGTAAAAGCAACACACGCTATCTATACCTACCAATAAAACTCAATATCTGTCTATTCTCTATATAAATCGACACCGTTCATCTGATTTGACCCAAATTTTTGCAGACTTATTCTTTAGGACCAGGAGGGTAACATAGGCACCATTTAAATTATACATATTTTCCATGCAAATCTATACAGTTTGACCGATCTGACTCAAATTTTGCATACATATTCTTTTGGACCGGGTGGATAACATAAGCCACATTTCCCCCTCCTAATACCTCCACTCACCCTGATAAATTTTCCATGCAAATCTGTACCGTTCTACCGTTCTGATCTAATTTTTTGTATGCTTATTATTTAAGACCCGGCGGGTAACGTAGGCGTCATTTCCATTTCCACCCTCCTCCTTTACCCCTTCTCCTACCCCTGATATAATTTCAATGCAAATCTGTACTGTTCCACCGAATTTCGCATATACATTATTCAGGACCTGGCGGTAAACATAGTCCACATTACATAAACCCATCGAAGTATCAATCCTGCAATATAAAAGAATCTGCTTAATCGAAATAAAAAAATATTTTTTACAAAAATTTATTGACATTTGACATAACAAACATATCGACAATTAATTTATAATGTTTGAAATACTTTTTTTCGGATTTATTCGTTAAAAATTAATATCCTACTATGGATTGCACTTGTAGTTTTGATTGCACGTATAAGGTACACTGCGCACAAGAAAAAGCTTTTCTCTGTAATGTTTAGTGTGTCTTTATTGAATAATAACACTTTAAATATAATATAGAATATGTAGACTTTTATTACATAGACCACTAGATCCTCCATAGGACGTCGACAGTTGACAATAATCTTTTTCTCTATCTCTCTATGGATTGTGTAGGGATGTGCCCAACCAATCAGTTAGTGATGTGACATCCCCCTTCTTAAGATATACATATACATATATTACATAAGCAACTCTTTTCAATACGACTTTTCAAAATAAGACAATGCAAATCAACAAAAAATTAAAAATCATAGTAACTATTAAGCATACCTCTCTGGTGGTTTTACAATTCTACCATATCTCGTCATATAATCTGTTGATTCCTCCACCTGTCCCTCATCTCCAACCTCTTCCTCTTGAAATCTCGGTGCTGGGTCGAATCGCATGAGCCGATGGTCATTTGGACGTGTTTTATGAAAATCATTATTATGTCTTTATCTTAAGTATACCCTGTTTCTCCTAAACCTATTGCCATAATGATCTTCAATGATATACGATCATTGACATTTTAATTTTTCTTTTACCACAGCTGATAGCCAATTACCTTTAGAATTTTTCTTAAAATAAACATGATCACCTATTTGTAGCATTGGTAAAGGTTTCGAATTTACATTATAATGTTTAGAGTCTTGCAAGTTATTATTTTCAATACCTTTTTTATATTCCGAGAATCGTACAATTTTTGGTTTCAGTTTTATTTGAGTTACAGGGATATTCATTCTCTAATTTCTAGACATCAATAGTGTCATATGACACATCAATAGACAATAAACGTGTTGGTTTAAGATATGTACATTTATATTTGTATAAATATGTAACAATAATTTATTGTCACACAGAAGTCAGTGTCTGATAAAATAAACAGTGTCGAACTAGCTCTCAAGTGTGTGATGCGTCCGCGACCTGCATGTGACGTTCCGCATCGCGTCCTTTGTAAATTAGAATATAAGTTTTATTTTAAAATAGATTTAGGCAATTTTAAATTTCGCGCGGCACCACGGGTTGCCACCCCGCACCGCCAGGGTTCGGTAGGGTGCCATTGCGGGTGGGGGAGGCTACCCCCCCTCCCCCGCATACACAGAGAGTTGAAGCCGGTGGGCCAAGAACGCCTTCTTGTTGAGTTTCGGCCGCGGTGAGGGAAGCAGCTTGCGTTGCCCGGGCTCCTGCCCGCGGCGGGCGCTCAAGCTGCCGCCGCATGTTTCCGAGAACGCGGATCAGCGCCACCCGCGTTGCTCGAGGAGGAAGCGCCCTGCAGCGCTCTGGATGGTTCCAGGCGACGGCCGCTTCACCACTATGGGCTTCCGAGGAAGGCCTGACGTCTTCCTGCAGCTTGGCCCCGGCGGCGACCGGACCGGCGGGCCGACGCCGACGCCACGTGGATCCCGCGACCGGACGTACCAAGCCTGGACCACGTGCGGACTCCGCGAGTTCCTACGAGCCGCGCAGCTTGGGATGCGTGCCCCTCGTAGCCACGAGGGCCTCCGACAGCGGACATGTGCTTTTTGTGATTTTTTTTGTGAACTAAAATGTGAAAGGACACGACGAACTTATGTGGGAGTCGGAACTGGTTGTGCTTAGGTTAAGATTAGCTATAAAGTTAGTAATAGTGTTCTAGAGTAAGATTTGACTGTTTTTTTTTGTAATAAACGTATATAAACCCGCCGGAGTGTTTGAAATTCCCGCTCCACCTTCCTTGACAAGGCATCTTATTGATAGACAAAGACAGATCAATTTAACCGAGCTATCATGTGTTTTAATTAAGTTTAACATGGTAGCAGAACGTGGTTAATATAAAGATTGATATAAAAGAGAATCGAATGTTAAAAATAAAAAATAAATACAAAACTAATAACAGCAGAGCAAGATGTCATTTGTTAATGAAAATATTGTCATTACAATATTTGATGGAACTGACTACAAGAATTGGAAGATAAGAATTTTGAAATTCTTACAGTTGAAGAAATGCAAAGATGCAGTTATAAGAGATAAATGTTCCACTGATAAAGTTGCAGATTGGGGGGAAATGGATATTAAAGCAACGAATTATATTTATAGTGCCATTTCAAATAAACAACTTGAATATGTGTATGAGCTCGATTCGTCATTCATAATGGTCAACCTGAGGATGAAGTGTCAGTGGAAGAAATTAAGGATTTACCGTGTATTGAAACAAACGATAATGATGATGACGTAGTGTCAAATATCAAGAGAACGTCGTCAAGACAAATTAAACCTCCAATCCGATTTGCTGAAGAATTTGGTTACTATTGTATTTGTGTAAATTATTGTGACACTATGATACCAGTTACTTTTCAGGAGGCGATAATGTGTAAAGAAGCTGAACAATGGAAGGAGGCAATGAATCGTGAAATAGACAGTCTTGTAAAAAATAATACTTGGACACTAGTGAGTAGGCCACAGGTTAAAAAGTTTTAGACGTAAAGTGGGTATACAAGAAAAAGTCTGATATTGTACACAAAGCAAGGTTAGTGGTTAGAGGTTTTCAACAGACAGATTATATTGATGATTCTTATTCACCAGTTGCTAAAATGCAAACTTTAAAATTATTATTATGCTATTGTTGTCAAAATAGTTTAGATATACATCAAATGGATGTGGAAACTGCCTTTTTAAATGACAAAGTTCTATCTGAAGTGTATGTGAATCAGCCACTTGGGTATGATGATAACACTGATAGAGTTTATAAATTAAATAAAGCATTGTATGGTCTGAAAGAAAGCCCACGTGCGTTGTATGAATGTTTTAATAACTTTATTATGACTCTTGGTTTTCGCAGATGCAAGTATGATTACTGTCTTTATGTGAAAGCAGAAAGGATGGAATTATTGAAATTATCAAAGTAGATTCTGAAAATAATGCTGCTGATATTTTAACCAAATCTTTAGGAATAGTTAAGTTCTTTAAATTTAGAGAAATATTATGTATAAAGCAATGAAGTGTTGGTTGACGAATATAAATGTAAGGAGGCGTGTTGGTTTTATTTTATTTTATTTTCATTTATTGGTTTTCTTACAGCCATATAATTAATCAATCTTGAAAAAAACAATAATTGATGTACAGAGTTTTGGGCCAATTACAAGAAAACACATATATACAATCGATAAAAAATAAGAAAAAACATGTCCAATAGTGAGTTTGTGTGAGTGTGTGTATTTGTGTGTTTATTTATTTATTTTGTTTTGGGAAAAGTTAACAGCAAAACAATCTTAAAAATTTTCCACTGAATTTAAAAATTTACTTTAACATACATTAATAGCGAATGGAGAGGGTGGAATGGAATGTGGGACGGGAGTAGAAGGGAAGTTTTAATGTACAAATTAGTTTTAGTTTGGGTGCGGTAGTGTAGATATTGTTTGTTTTATGTTTCTTATTGTTGCGTTGAAAATGTCAATGTGGTGATAGTTTGTGTTAAATGAATTTGTGGATCTGTACATAAAGGAGTTTTGTTTTGAGTTGGTCTTACAAAAGGGGAGATGAAAAGTAGGTGAATGTCTGTTATGGTTTATACATATTCAATTTTTCGACGATTCACGTTTTTCTGTTTGGTTTTCCACAGGTTTTTCTGACGATCAACTGATTCTATAGTTTAGAAAAAGTAATTTAGGTACTTGGACCTCGAACAATACTTTTAGATCGGAAGACATGTATTTTACCGTAACTATAAATAAATTTTGCCGTTAGACATTGTAGACTATAAATTTGTTTTCTATATCTTATCATAAATCGGGTTTTGATAACATTATATTTATATGCCGCAGGACATAGGTGATAAAAGTATCTAAAGTACTCTTTCTTGTATTATGGATAAGGGTAAGCTGAAAAAAACTGGATAAAAACGATGTAGTAAATGCAGCAGTAAATGTAATACCGCAACCATGCAGCATCACTATTCCTATTCACGTATAAAATTTTATAGTGATCTTTAACTTCATATAATAAAAATAAAGAACCAAACAAATTAAAAAAGTAAGTAATACATTATATTTTTGTAATCTAAAGCAAGCAAGTCAACATAAAGAACGTGATTATACCTAATGATTAACAAATACCATTAGCTAAAGAAACATTTATATTTAAATTATGTTAACGACGTGATTTATAAATAAAATATTAAAATATATATTTTCAGTGTGATCTCTATCTACTAAAGATTTTAACGAGAATACATTCTCATTGTAAAGTTGCATTTTTTCAGAAAAAAGTTCTTTTTTAAAAAAAATTAAAACCGAATATATTAATCAAATAGAAAGACATACAGAAAAATTAAATCAACGAAAACATATGTTTGCTGCTACCAGGATTCGAACTCAGATCACCTAACTTTCCGGGAAGGTGTGCTACCAATTGCACCACATCAGCCTGGTATTGTAAGTCTCATTTATTAATTGGTGTTAATCAATTAATAAATGAGACTTATATATAAGGTCGATATATTCACGGAAAAGTACTAAAAGGAGATACTGGAGAGACCTCGTGGACAACGACAAGAGTGGTACGAATAGAGATGAGCGAGTTACCTGCAGGCAGAGGACCTCCAGGAAGACCCCCAAAACGATGGAGAGACAGCTTCATATCCCAGGAACAGGAGCCGAGAAACAACAGGACACACTCCTAACGCAAGCAGAAGAAGAAGAAGATATACTTTTCATGGCACAGATAAAAAGGGAAATTTTAAAATACTTATTTAATAATTCGAACATGTAATACACACTTACCGTCAGTAAAATTTTCAATGCTCTCAAACTCTGGCATTCGTTGAACTCAGTACTCACACGTTCTATACATAACATAACTTTTAACATTTTTTCAACACAATTTCAAATTCGCAACCATAAAAATATTTTCATGTTTCATATTTGTAAAATTATTCAACCGGAGAAAACTTATAAACTTTTATTGTCAAACGATTTTAACCGAATACTGATTATATATAATAGTATTTTATGTCCATTATAATAAATTTATAAGAAAATATTAAGTTACTTATTATATTTTCAACAAATGTTTATGTAGTACAAGGAAGTATAATACAGTACTCCCTCCGAAATACAAGCAGTTCTGTTTTTTAGAGATGTTTTAATTAAAACAAATATTAATAATAAAAATATTTTAAAAAAGATTCTTAAAGATTTAATATACACGAAAAATATTTATTTTCACTACTATTAAAATGTTTATCAAATTCAAATATTCCATTGAACTTAACTAAAATTGTTTAATAAAAAAGGAATGCGTCCAGATTGTACATTTATATAGATTGTATATCCCATTGTCTATATTACCAGTCTGATAAAACACCAATATAACGTTTCTTTCTAGTTTTTTTTTTATAATTTTTTAAATTTTTTTATTTATTCATGCGAAACTAAGAGTACATATGAAAATCAGATTACACATGATTATTGAACATATATAGTATAGAGACCATCTTACAAGTTTCCACAGAATTAACATGGTATGTATTAACATATAGCAACAATAACTTGAGTTTTACAAAAAAAAAGTGAAAGTTTTAAGTTAAAAACAAACTATGAAAGTCGAAGAATTAAAGGTAAAAGGGGAATAAGGAATGGATAGGAAAGGACAGCTCTACTTAGTAAAAATGAGAAGAGATAAGAAGAAAAAGGAGTGCAAAAGATATATGTAGGTATAGCATAAAGATATCTGATTAATAAATCTGCATATATACATATACGAGGTCTGGACATATATACATATAGGAGAATTAAAGAAAAATACGAAATAAAAATTACGTGTACGAAGTCTGGTCTAAAGAAACAAGATGGATTAAAAAAGGAGGAAAAATGTATTTATTCATAAAAAAAAATATTACAAAAACATAAATTAAATATCAATTTGAAAAATGTACAGAAAAAAAATATTACGTCGATTCTTTCTGTTTATCTTTCTAATTAGTTCATTTAATACGTCTGAGATATCGTAGAACTTTCTATGTTCTAAAATTTCAACTTCACGGTAAAATGTATTTTATAAAATACAAAAGTCTCGCAAAGGCCAAGCTATTTATAAGTATTCATATAAATAGCTTCGACTTCTGTAATTTATCTTAATTTATAAATTTCCCTCTGTGGACAGAATTCAGTAATTATTTTCTCAGAACATTAATATAAAAATATATTTAAAATTTGTATTTTCCCTAAAAATAAATTATGAAGTTATTTTTAAGCTTAAAGTTATTTTAAAGTATGAAGTAGGTTTAACAATATAACAGTACAAAGTTATAGGTTTTGTGTTACGCCGGACGAAGAATTACCGATCTTATTATATATTTTTCTTGTACTTATACTTATCTTGTATATCTTAATAATCTTATACATACATATATCATCTTGATAAAGGAAGGAAACTAGACGTTGAGCTTTTCCAGATGAAATGAGATAAACAGTAACAGTAAAAGACTATGAAAACAATATCTTTGTTGATCGTTGAATGCTGAAGCGATGCAAGACAGAGGAAAATGGATGCGGCTCATTGATATTATTGACCATAACTATTTTATTTAAATATTCCTTTCCCATCGATTAATTTATTTTTGTTCTCAGTTTCGACTTTTGAGCCTCGATGATGATTTGGAGTGAGGTGGTAGGGTAACATGTATATATCTCTATTCTAGAAAAAACCAAAAAAAGGTTAATTTTTTGGAAAAAATTCTATCTATGAAATCTGGATTTCAATCAATCACAAAGTTAACGCTATAAACAACAAAAATATAATAATAAATAGATTGAATGATTCTAATAATTTCATCTCCCAGTAAACAGAACCAACATGCTTATTAATTTATATAATCCAAAACCAATTATATTAATGAACTGCAGCATAAGAGACCGCCTGTATCAATGCAAAACATATTCCATGAAGTTTATAAGCTAAACATAAAATTTATAAACAGGTTTAATTAAACCATAGTTGAAGTGTATTTCTATGCTTGTATTAATTATGTATTTTTAACTACTTTGTTGAATTACACAAGCATACCTATAATTTTCCAGAAATGTCATTTTGTGTGTTACGCCTATTCGGCCTATTTGAAAGGATTATAATTGAAATGTCAGTTTTCGAATTAATTATAAATTAGACTGATTGAAATATTTTTCATTTTTATATTAACAGAAGTATAACATTGATAAAATTGAAGCGCTGCTTATAAGCTAATTATTTAAATGGCATTTTTTAACAGCCGACATTATGTTGTACATTTTTCCCTTGTTTCTGAAATTTACGAGGAATTTAAAAGAGTACACAGCTTCATTGCATTTTTGTATTATGAATGTTTGTATTGTGAAGTCATTAGCTTCTAACTAACTAACCATCAGGCCGTTTCCGCGCAGGGGTAGGTAGAGAGGATAGAACGCTATATTCTTATATCTTGACACACTACTTTTGCTTCCGCTACATTCGTACATCTTCTCATACACGTTCTATGGTTGTTGAGGCTTTTAACTTGTATTTCATGGTGCCAGGTCATGGGTCGGACGCCCTCTATTCCTTTTGCCTTCCACACTCGTTTGTTTCTCTATTTGATATATCATCATAATATTAGTTGTATCACTTACGCATAATATAACTCATAATATATGCAACAAAAATTGACGCTTCACTCCAATTTGTTTCAAATTTGCGTAAATATTAGAAAGGGTTGTACACAAAATTGGGCCATTATTATTATAAAATCAATTCAGAAATGGCATACCACGCGAAAACCGAAGGTCATCGTTTCGACAGTAATAGCGTTGATTTAATAATTAATTAATAGCGAAAGAAACCAGATATTTTAGAAAACTTTGTAATTTTGTAATGTAATCAGTATCCAAACACCATCTATTACGTCCCCTCTTCTGCGCCTAATGACCACGCCCACATACCCACCGGACTCTAATCTCCACCCCACTCCTCACGCCGTCCTTTAGTCTTATGTTTAGTATTAGTAACATTATTGAAGATGATGCAGTAGGATCGAAAATTTCTAATCTTTATAAATAAATAGTGAAAGTAAACAAAGTTATCATTTTTAATATGTATATTTTTTTTAAATGGCCTTTTACAAAGTTACACAAGAAAATTTCGAAAAACATTTTTCTTTTGAATGAAGGTTTGAACTTTGTGGTGACATTATTATTAAAATAAAATACAAATCACATTGTATTTATTAGATGTAAAATCTTTTTTTTAAAAAAAAAAAAGAAAATGTACCACTTAACTGTTCGAAGAATATGTTTTCTTCTTCTGTATGAAGACTTGAACTTTGTGGTGCCTTCATACAGAAGAAGAAAACATATTCTTCGAACAGTTAATATGTGCGAGTACGGCAAAAAAGGCTAAAGTGTACATGTAGATTTTTTAATCTAATGTAGTGGTGAAAACAAAGTAATTTGTGTTTTATTTTAAAATGTACCACTTTATTAGATGTAAAATCTACATATTTCGAGAACAATGTTCTCTTCTTCAGGATTGTTTGTGTACTCAGATTGTGATTTGTGTTTTATTTTATCATTATTTATATTCAATACATATAATAAAAATGTCACATTTCAATAACTTCAATTTATTTTTTTCTTTTTGTCTGAAATCAAATAATTGATGTACATTGCTTTTTTTTTAATTTTTTTTTTATTTAATATTAAAACTACATTTAAATCATAATACATTTGTCTATTACAATCTACTTAGATACATTTTATTTTACTGCTTTGCCTCTCCAAAAATGAGACTTGCTCATGTGCTTGGTGAGGGGCTTACACTTTATTAGTTTATTTTGGATTTGGCTTATTTGGCTTTCTTCCAACACTCTTCAATAGAATTATTGATTATGTACTTGTTTGATTATTTATGTATACCCGAAGGTATTAGTATGAGTTATTTCAGTTTATTGATTACTATACGTTGCTGTTTGATTACGCATACATGGCTATTCTCTGAAAAGTGTGAATGCTTGCGTATTACTCATAACTTCGGTGTTGTGTGTAATATAATGATATAATCCCATCTATTCTCTTCTTCTTCTTCTTTTGGTGTCATGTCAGGTCCTCCCAACGTTGACTATCACCCGAGAGAAAGCGTCCCTGTCGTGGGCAGCACGAAACAGCTCTCCAACACTTCTTATGCCCGTCCAGTCGCGTATATTGCGGAGCCAGGAAATTTGTCTCCTTCCAACACCTCTACGACCCTCTATCTTGCCCATAAGAATCAGGTGGAGCAATTCATATTTTTCTCCTCTGAGCACATGACCCAAATACGATACCTTTCGGATTTTGATATTTGTCAGCAACTCTCTATTCACTCTAGCTCTTTGAAGAACTCTTGTGTTGCTGACCATATCCGTCCAGGGTATCCGGAGCATTCTCCGATGTATCCACATTTCGAACGCCTCCAGCCGGTTCATGCTACTCACTTTGAGGGTCCACGATTCCACTCCGTACAGCAGGACTGACCATATATAACATTTGACCAGTCGCTGTCGAAGGTTCAGGTTAAGATTGTCATCGCAGAATATCTCAAGATAATAATATAACGTAAAAATCTTGTCTTGACCGCTATAGATGTCTTGACATTTCTCATAGAAAATATCAGTATGATTTTGTGTGCTACCCTTATAATAACCTTGTTTTAAGTGGAATAAGGGGGACTATTGGAAATTATTTTCACTGTCTTTAGAGGCTAATTTTCCAAGACTTTATTTACTGGTTTGTTATGAGAAAAATGGTAATTTTTACTCCCTTTATATTAACTCGTGGCGTCTGCTTGCTTGCTTGCCGGCTTGCCGTCAAAAAAAACTTTGGATCGATTTTTGACCCTTTTCCCGTGATACAATCGAGCTGAAACTTGGCAAATAGACTCGTGGCGACGATCAAGAAGATCTATCAAATTTTCGTTAAAAAAAATTAATAATTATAGTATAATTTCGGATTTTTAGAAATTTTATTGCTTTTTCAAATTGGAATCATTAGAAAAGTTTGATTACTAGCATAGCGACCCGATAACGTCGCGGAATATTTTCTAAATTTGAATTACTCCGTCGGTATACATAATAGGTACCTACTTCACTACGAATTTTGAAAATCTAAATTGACTTGACAAATATTTTTAGAATTTAATCTTCAAAGCATGAAGTGTCTTATCAAAGCTCAAAACATCTGACATTTTAGAAATATATTAAATTACTGTAAGTTTAGTTTTATGTTATATTTTTTAATTCGTCTTTAATTGTTGTTATATTTTACAAAGAAAGGGAGTATAATAAAAACTTGTTTTGTATGGGTTACTTTTTTTACTATCTCTAAAGCATTTGTATGAGGTCACAACGTAGTTAGTACCTACACGACCTTTGTAAATATAGAGATGGGGGCATCTATTATTTACGCTTCTATTTACATAAAAACGTATTGTGAACCACGGTTAATATTTAATTTATATTGACGAACTGGACCAAGGTTTCAAAAATGACGCAGTAATTCATCGAAACGCTTACAAATTTGAGCAAACAAATTTGAAGACTTCACAGTCTTTTCTTTTCCTGTGTCACTTTGAATCTGAATCTAAACTTTGATCGTAATTATTTAACAATAAAAAGCAATAAACAGCATTTGTTACGATTCTTCAATCTTCATGAATCATGCTTATAAATGTATTTGTCGTATAAAGGCAATGTCGAGCAATGTATGACACTCTATTATGACTGCGGTTATGGATAAAATAGAATAAATGCATTTACGGTGTCACTTCTTCTTCTTCTTCTTCTTCCTCAGCCTTCATCCCTCTTCCACACCTTTCCATCCTTACTTGTAATTTACTAGTTGTAGCCATTTATTCCCCCCCCCCCCCTCCACAGCGGCTATATCGTCGGCCATTTCAATCAATAGAATGCATTAAAGTATTATGTCTCTTGTCTAGAGCTAATTAGAATATTGCTCATCAGTTTGATATATTGAATAATAGCACAGCCCAACATCATTTCTCCTATCAAGAAGTATCATTCTTTAATGCTCTTCCCAATGAAATGAAGACGGAGAAAAATTATAGAAAATTCAAGACTAAATTGAAAAATCATCTACAAAAAACCATCACAATAACGCAATGAAAAAATCTTATCAAAAACAATCTATATATACTTTTAAATGTTATTACAATCCCTTCTTAATTATTAATTTTTATAACTTAATTTAATGTTTCCTGGTGTATATTTTATTTACTTAATCTAATATCTTACATTTTTGTATTCTTGTATTGTTTATATCTTACTTACGTAATTTAATGTCTTAATTTTTATCGCTTAATCTAATGTTTCTTTGTATATATCTTACTTATATAATATAATGTCTTACACTAACAATTTCATTAATAATAGATATATACATATATGACAATGCCGAGAATACACACGAGAATAAATTCTCGTTTAAAAGTGGGTAAGCGTGTAATATAAATGTGTATTAATTATATTATATTGAATACACTCTTAAGTTTGTACATTTACCAAATAAATTTAATAAAAAAAATAAAAAAAAATTATAAAGAGCATATAGACAGTATTGAGCGTGTTCAATACAAATTTCTCAGATACACAAACTACAAGATTAACATACCAATACAAAATATATAATACAGTAACCTATTGAAGAGACTGAAATTACTCACCTTATATGATAGAAGGAAAATTTCTGATATAGTTCTTCTTTACAAAATTGTAAATAATATGTTGGACAGCCCTGGCCTTGTAGCATGTATCAACTACAATATAGTACTCGACAATTTGTCACACAATTCCAGAATTACCTTACCAGTCGAATTCTGTAATCAGCAGAATATTAAAGACTGGTAATGAATATGGTTGTATGGTGGTCATTTTCAACGCCAATCTAGTGAAAATAAAGTTAACACTTATTTTATTTTATTTTATTTAGAATTCAAACTACTTATTTGATATTAAGAAATATAACATATGATATAATAATAATATTGAGCCAATTATGAATTCACTTGATTAACCTAGAATACTATTGTATACAAGAGAATAAGAAAATGTATTTAACAAATTCAATAAAAAGATCAAGGAAGAAAGAGTTTTTTTTTAAGATATAAAAATAGATTAATACATGAAAAAAGTACGGTAAATTTATTTCCAGGGGGAGAGGAAGGAAGGGGAAATGGATTTAGTAAAGGGAATATGGGGTAAGAAATAAGATCTGTGTGATAAAGATTAGTTAAGTTTAAAGGAAGGCCGTGTGGAGTTACGCAATGTGTTAAATGTGTGTTTTAATCTTAGTAGTTGTCGTGTTGAAGACGTCGAGTTCACTGAAGAATGTGTTAAAATACGATGAAGCTCTGTAGAAGAATGAGTTCTGTTTAGGGTTTGTGTGGCAGTGTGGGAGATAGAATGTGACGTCAGTTCTGGTAGATCTAGATGGCACTCGAATGGGAAGTCGACTAAGTAGGTCAGGGCAGTCAACTTTTGAATTAGCTATTTTGTAGAGGAAAATGACGTCGTTTATATCTCTTCGAGTATGTAAGGGTCGAATGTTAAAGATGTTGGATGACTCAGCGAAACTAGTTTGAGTTCGATAGCTACGAAGGTTTAAATATTTCAGGAATCGATTCTGTACTTTTTCGATCCTGTCAATGTAGATGCTGCTTTTACAGACAATACTGCTAGAGACAATACTGCTTTTAATAACTTCCACTATTAATATACAAGTAATGATATGTAATGTATTTTTTGTACACATTACTGCATTGTATTTTTAACTTTTATACTCATATTTTAATGCTTATACCTGATACTTTTACTGCTTATACATGTACTTTATATTTACATTTTTGCTTGTACCTGATATTATTTTATATACTTCTTGAATCTTAGTAATATTGTTTAATTTTTATATAATACGTGCTGGGATTTTATAATTTTATATCTTATATGTACTGCTTTTGATATTGTTTTATATAATTGTTTCTATATTATAACGTTTTATGTAAAAGCCTATAATAGGCGTGAACAAATAAAAAAATAATTCACTGTTCACTTTCAAACGAATTTGTCAATTTGAAAATTTTTGAATTTTCTTTTGAATTGTTGATTTTCAGTCGTCCATCATCGTCAGTGTCCATCAAAAACCACAGCTGTTGGGTGAGGGTGGGAGGCAAAGTATTAATTTCTAATCGTTCTATATATAAAAATTAAAACTGAATTATAATTAAAATAACCGTAAAGTGAACTGAACGAGTAAACCGTTCAGAACTAGCCACCTCTGAAACAGGTATTTATTTTACAGAAAAAAATTACGAATTTTTTTGCATAAATTTTAACTGCAGACAAGCAGAACTACCAAGAAGAATAGGCTAAGTTGGACAGCTTTTGGTAAATTGAAACACTTATTTCAAAATAAAGAAATCCCAGTATGCCTGAAAATAAAAATGTTTGATACATGTATCCCACCGAGGTTGACATGTGGCCTGTAAACAGTAACACTAACAGCAAAAAGCATACACAAATTAAAGTGTACACAGCGGGCCATGGAAAGGCAGATGCTCGGCGTGAGCCTTCGAGATAAAATCAGAAATTAATAAATAAGATACCGAACAAATTATGGACCGTATTGCAAAATTAAGATGGCAATGGGCTGGATATATGGCTCGATAGGAGAATAATAGATGGACACCCAGAATCCTACACTGGAGACCCTTGGATGACAAGTAGAAGCGTCCTCCCAAAAGGTGGTCTGATGACATAGTCCAGAGAGCAGAAAGAACCTGGATGCGAAGGGGAAGAAACAGAGATGAGTGGAGGAAAATGGAAGAGGCCTACATCCAGCACTAGAGAAAGGAAGGCTGAGTAAGAATTAGAAGAAGAAATACAATTTAGGAATGATTTCTAAATTGACTTAAGGGGGAATACCTACCTACAAAGTGCGAAAAAAGGCAATTTTTGTGAATTTTTTTAAGAAAACCCATAAAATTTATGGTATTGGTGTTATTTCCACATAAAAGTAGATATTTTTAAGAATTTTTTTTTTATATAAAAATATTCAACATTGGCGGAAAAATCTTGAGTTTTGTCGACTGCCGAAAAAAAAGGTCTTCCGCGGTGACCACCCCCATCATCAGAATAAAAAAAAACAAAAAAATGAACAAAATTGACTTAATAATTTAGTCTTTAACGTAGGGGTTTTTTAAAATATAGATTTTTGACAAAATGGCGGGCGCTTAAATAAAAAATAGCATTTTTTAGGGAAAATTCGAGTTTATTATTAAAAATTATTTAAAAAAAGTAATTTAAAAAAATCCCACTACAAAAACTAGATAATTATGTATAGATTAACCTCAAGAAATTTCAAGTTGATCGATTCAGTGGTTGCCGAGATATTTTAGTCACCGATTTTCAAAACATGGTTTCGAGTAATACGAGTTTGAAAAGTGAGCAATGAATAAATCGCAAAATCTTTCAACTTACATTAAATCATCGATTCCATGTTTATAATATAAGTCCTCCTCTTTGCTTAGAATTCCTATATCATCGAGCACTCTTCACAAACATAATAGAAACAGATCTTATGCTTCCGAAAGATCCCGACTGGCAGCTACCTGTGTATAGCGCGGCGCCGTGCGGCGCGGCGCGTACTCAACAAAGAGATGTCACTATTATCAACTAAAACTTAAGACCTCAAGCTTTCAGAAAATGTAAAAATTTTAAAATCGATTTTTTCGTAGGTGTTTACGTAGGTATTCCCTCTTAAGTAATTACGTACCTTTACTTACTTAATTATTTCACTTTTATGTGAAAGATGTGACTTCAGTGTGTTTTCATTGGAAGGAAATGATTCTGACAACTACACTTACAGCTTAGTGAATACACGTAAGAACATGCACAATATTTACACATGTCTGCGAAAAAATACTTTGTTGGTCTAGGGACAATCTTTGGAGCGGGATTCGAGGGAAAAATTTGACCGTGAAATTGCGAGAGAGAGAGGCTCCATGCTGCATCTCGAGTTGTTTTTCGGCAGCGAGCGTGTTCCAGAATGCACCCGACCGTTAACGAAAGGGTAAAAAAAAGTTTTTTTACTAACAACAAATGCCAAATCAAAATAAATGAGCTATTCATTTACTTCGAAACTGGGCTGAAACTAAACAATTTAAAAATCGTAGATTAATAATTCATTGATAACAACCATAAACCTAAATTATCATTTAAAAAAACACGCTGAATATATAACAAAGAAAATAGCAAAGAAAGTATCATTCTTAGGAAGAATAAAACCAAAATGAACTAAAGAAACAGCGATAACAATTAATATATAAATCAACATTTTCAATATTGTTCCACTATTTTGTACCTATGTAATGAAGGAGATATAAGAAAATTACAAATTCAACAGAATAGAGCGATGAGGATAATTCTACAGAGAAATAGATATTCCAAAATTAAAAAGATGCTCTCAAATTTAAATTGTATTAATATAAAGCAAGGATTAAAATTAAATACAATGATGTTCATTCACAAAGTATTAAACGACAAAATGCCAAAATATTTTAAAAATGAGATCAAATATAACACAGAGATACATAGACATAATACAAGAAACGCAAACAAAATAAGTATTCCAAATAGAAAAAAGACAAAAACACAAAACTGTATTTATTACAATAAATTAATATAATAGCCCGCCAGAAGGTATGAGGAAGCTGAGCAGAATCGATATGTTCAAACAAGAATGTAACCAGCACATAACAATGGAAAATGTATGAAGAAAAATATTATTTAATAAGTGTATAGGAGAGCGGGCCCGAGTCCAACCGAAGTCTGATTTGAAAGAAAAATGGTCTTTTAACAGTATATACGATTTAATTAATTCAAATTATTGAATTTTTTGAATATTTCTATGTTAATGACAGTGAAATTTTCTTAGTACGCGTGTAAAATTTAATTAAAATAATCGATGTTTTAATGGTTTTATGGATACTGCAATATAGGAAACAGAACGTTTAATTTTTGTCTTTTTTAAAATGGTATATTTAACAACTTGTCGAAAAATATTAATGTCTGAATAAAACCACTTCTTCTTCAAACTGTATAAATCAATTTGTAAATAAAATATTTGGTCTTTATTTGAAAATATGCGAGATTAAGTGTACCAAAGATAACTCTATTGCATGAAAACTAAAATACTGTTTCGAGATTACAATTTTTTTAATGTTATAACAATATATTTGTTCATATTTTTTAAGGAAATGCTTCAAGAGTAAATGGATCTATCATAATAAAATTGATTAAAAGTCTGTTTAGTTATGAGTTTTGCAAAATGATTTAATAAGTTTACGTTAAATTTAGCAAATCGAGAGCAAATACGAAAATTGTGTACTGGGGCCTCTTAAGAATAATGCTGTCTGGATTCCCCGCGTTTGAAAATTATCATTAGTGCACAAACATAATTTGTTACCAAGAATATCACATTTATATCAAGTTGTAAATCTATTCTCATCCTTATATGTATTACTTGTCATTAGTGTTTGAACAGAATTGTTTCTTAGAATCGTGCAGAAACACAAAAACGTTAATTAATTCTTAAAATTACATAGCTTTTCTTTCTAATAAACAATTGTTTTTATTTCCATATGTGTGATTAGTTTTTAGTTAGGTATACAATATTTTTTTACTCACTTACTTAGCATCACGCCGTTTCCCCGTGGGGGTAAGCAAAGAGGTTAGAGCGCCACACTTTTCTGTCCTGCGATACAACTCTCGCCTCATTCACATTCATACGTATTCGCATGCAAACGCGACGGTTGTTGAGGGTTCTAACGGGACCATCTCCCGGTACCTGGTTAATCTGGTCGTGCCACGTCTTCCGCGTTCGACCTCCCTTTCTGGCACCCTCAACTCTTGCGTTATATGTCTTTCTTACGATTCTTTCCTTATTCATTCGCTCAATATGCCCAAACTCTCATCTTACAAACAATCAGCCTTACATTTAGTTCTTAATATCTTCAAATTCTTGCTTTTTGTTCTCCCCTGTACGCTCCTGCAAAATAGGGTATGCTTCTTAGGTCATGAATAGTGGTTGTCAGACCAGGAACCGAGGAAAATGTTTTGTGTAGCAATTCAGAAGGGTGTAGAAGAGAAACTAACTTAACTAACATGAGAGAAATCAACTGGCGAGCAACCACGTTGGTCAGCAATCGACGAAGATGAATTTTCCTGGATTTACCATGGAATGGTAATAATAGTTTTACGAAAGCAGAACAATTGAAAGTTTTCATGTTTTTCATTGATTGTTTCACGTTTTCTTATAGTACCTACTGATTACCTTTAAATATGGAATTCAACAACTTTATTCATTAGTTAAGATAAATTATATAAGCCTCATAGAGACGAAGCTATTTATATGAGAAACGTGTGTGAAAGTCTTCTACGACGACCCAGGGCTTACAACCTGTTAGAGTTGGCTTAAGTGATCACTCATACACAATGCAAGGTTCACTAAGTCCATCGTAAGAACATTCTCACAATATCAAATTTTTAAAGTTCTATATACATGTGTTCCAAATCTGAGAATCTTTCGTTTATTTCTAGGGATATCTGTAGTCTATTCTCATGTACTTAGTTGAAAAATAGAAAAATCGATTTTCGTCTGGGGTGATGAAACCTCTATATTTTCAACTAGCTGGTCGTACCGGCGTTGCACGGGTTAAGAATTAAGTAAAAAATAAGTTTGTGAGGGAAAACAAAGGGTCCGCTGTTCTCTAAAAAACAATGTTTCCATTTAATGTTAATAATAATGTTAATAAGTTATTGTAACATAACTGTGATACTTAGATATATGGTATCGCGGACTTTTTTGTAGATATTAATGTCCTCTATAAAACTGTAGTACATTACTTTGCTCTATTGGCAATAATTTCCGCAGCGTACGCAATATAAGTTTTTTTTTTCGTAATTTTTTCACACGTTGGGTTACATTATCGAATTTTTGAAAATATTCTATAGCCTATTTTCATCAGGGATAATGTAGGATTCTAAATGTGAAAGAATTTTTCAAATCGGTCCAGTAGTTTCGGAGCCTATTCAATTCAAACACACGATCAAATCTTTCCTCTTTATAATATTAGTATAGAATAGATATTAAGTATGAACCAATTTTATTTTTAATGGATGTATGATATTCTTCTAAATCATTGAACATAATATATACTAAAGCACGCCTGAAAATCGGCATTTTAAATTTTTTAACTCCTTTTGTACTCCAGTATATATTTTAACAATATTAATTAATGAATGTTACAGACGAAGCTATTCTTAACACTAATATTTAAATTTTATTTTTTTAATTTTTTGTATAAATAATTGGAATCAAATCTTAGAAAGTGAAAAAAATCGTATGGAAAATCAGATTGGAATTTGGGAGGCTTCCGCGGAGGAACTGAAGGCTTTTTAGGAGTATCGATTTCAAGAAACTTTTCATTACGTCAACAGAATACGTTTCGTTTATATTATAATATATTATGTGTACTACTAGGAGAACTAAGCAAGTTTATTTGTTTACTTCGACTAATTTTTCTATATCGATTTACTATGTGTATGTGTCCTCCATATTATTTTATGGGGTGGAAACATGGACACTTACAGTGTAGTGCACTACCGGTAGGCAGAGAGGATAGAATGCCATACTCTTCTGTCCTGGCATGACATTTTTGCCTCATCCACTCTCATACAGGCTCATAGATTGTTGAAGCTTTAACAGGAGCTATCTTTTAATATTTCGTCGCTGTATATATAATTAAGCCTATGTGATCTTTTAGTACATTCTGAGATAAACGAATGAAACTGTTTTAAAAAATAATTGCACAGCCTAGTTTACAAAAAAATATTTTAAATAATTACTAGACAGAATTTCCAGATGAACGTTTTTTTTTATATCTCCATGAAAAATTGACAAATTGATTCGTTCATCTCAGAATGTACTAAACGGCACATTGGCTATATTATATATACATCGACGATTTGATGTATTTGTTCATACCAGGTCTTTTGTAGACTCCCTCGTTTTCTTATGTTTTTAACATTCGCCTCACATTTTATTACTATCCTCTCTTCATTTGTGCCTTCTAAATGACTTCTTTCATATTCAAGTTTGATAATTTATGTACAATCTCTGATTTCTAAGTTAATTAAAAATTTAGTCAGAAGTAACTGTCTTTCAATAAACTACAATATTAGTTTTTAAATTTGATGTTATTTATGTAAAAGAATAATAAGTTTATCCAATTGTTTCTGTGTATTTAATTCTAAAACAACATATCTGCACATACCTATGTCGTTTTTCCTCGACTATTTCACTAAATTATCTAATGGTGGAATACAATTCTTTTAATTGATATAAATTAACTTTGCTAAAACCACTTATTTATTTAAATAAGTGGTTTTAACAAAGTTAATTCATATCAATTATAATTATGTTACCACAAAATAAATTTGCTTTATTTGAAGAAGAAACAATTCTTTTAATTTTTTTAAATATTTTCTATCAAGGCCCTTGAAAGCCCACGAAACTATTAAATTACTTATATCGTTAAACGTTAACGATTTTTTTTCACACAGCCTGAAAAAATTTACAGGATCAAAATTTTGAAAGTTATGCATATATTCCAAATTGAAACCTTCCATATATTAGGTCCTTACATATGAAATTGAGGTTTTGCCGTACGGGCAAATTTGATCTCAAATATCTTCTCTTTGGTTAGGAATTCCAAATCCAAATTTATACAACTATTTACTCATGTATTTGTGTTTTGAAAATTATAATTCATTTGTTTTTTCCTCAATTTTTTTTTTCTTTGCGTCACTCAGTTTACAAAATGAAAAACTGGATATATCGCGTTATTTACGAGTACGAGTTCCACCGTGGCACCAGTACTGCAGAAAAGGCTCGAAGGATTAATGATGTGTATGGCGACGGTGCCGCAAAAGAAAACACAGTGCGTTTTTGGTTCCAACGTTTTCGTTCTGGAAATTTCGACCTGCAGAACAAGCCCCGTGGACGGCCGGAGACCAAAGTTGATAATGAAGAATTGAAGGCTATTGTGGAAGCGGATCCATCGCAAACCACATCCGAGTTAGCTGCAGGCTGCGGTGTTAGTGATAAAACTGTTTTTATCCACTTGAAGCAAATTGGTAAGGTGAAAAAGCTTGAAAGGTGGGTACCTCACGAATTGAGTGAAGCAAATCAACAAACGCGCGTTGACTGCTGCGTTGCATTACTCAACCGGCACAATAATGAAGGGATTTTAAATCGAATCATTACCTGTGATGAAAGGTGGATCCTGTACGATAATCAGAAGCGCTCATCGCAATGGCTGAACCCTGCCTGAACCCTGGCTGAAACCAGCCAAACCATGCCCCAAGCGAAAATTGACTCCAAAAAAGTTACTTGTGAGCGTTTGGTGGAATAGTGCTGGTGTCGTTCACTACAGCTTTCTTAAATCTGGCCAGACGATTACGGCAGATGTCTATTGTCAGCAACTGCAAACCATGATGGAAAAGATAGCTGCTAAACAACCGAGGCTGGTTAATCGCTCTAGGCCACTGCTGCTTCATGATAACGCTAGACCACACACTGCACAACAGACGGCTACCAAATTAGAGGAGGTTCAATTGGAATGTCCAAGACATCCACCGTACTCTCCGGACCTTGCCCCAACAGATTACCATTTTTTTCGAAATTTGGATAACTTCTTGCAAAGGAAAAAATTCAACTCCCATGGGGCAGTCCAAACCGCCTTCAAAGATTTTATTGATTCCCGTCCGAATGGTTTTTTTAGTAAAGGGATCGATGAACTACCTATGAGATGGCAAAAGTGCATAGATAGCAATGGTACATACTTTGATTAAATAAATATATTATAATAAAAAAAAATCGGCTTTATGTTCCTCCCATACTAAACGTCAATTTCATATGTAAGGACCTAATATTTGAAGGGACTATGCTAGAGACATTTGTAGTAGTCCTCCTCATGATATACAGTATACATACAGGACACATTCAAAGTAGATAGTAAACAGTGTTTAGGTATCTACTTTATGATTTAATACTTGCATAACTAGGGGAAATCATATTTCCCCTAGTTATGCAAGATAAGGTAACCATCACACTCCAATTAGTCGTCAACCTTGGACAGAGCCTTGAAAATTGGCATCGCTACGCTATGTTGCAATGTCGCGTGCGCACCCGCATAGCAATAAAGAGAACATTGGGGCCCGAATCAATACTTAGATGACTTAAAGGTTAAGGTATGACTTAGAAGTGTCATGTTGTACTGAAAATTAGGCTTTTAAGGCGTACCTTTAAATCATCCAAGTATTGACTCTGAATTCGGGCCTGGGACTTCGGCCTTCGGGAGACACAAAGAAGAGTGAATATAATTTTCCGCACAAAAGTGACTTTGTGAACCTTGATGAGCCTCTTCAGATATGCTTCTGTATGCCACGGGATAATACACGATGATGACTGACATTCATTTGTAGGTCGCTTTCGCATAATTTGATCTAGAGGTCAGGCGAGGGTAGTTAAAAATATAAATCTCTAAAATGGACGACGACGATATTGACAGGCAAAGACGAGCTCTCAGTGTAAAAGCGAATATGCTGTGTAGAAGAATATTTTGAGTTTATTCAAATCTTTCAGAACAGTGCTGGATTTATGTCACAGAGACATTATTAATCAATTACTGTATATTATAGATATCTCACAGAGACGAAACTTTATTAATTATGGGAAAGTAGGTATAGAAGTCATTTGGGTGTACACAGGACTTATGACCTGTCTTTTTATGGTTGGCTTAAGTGATCACTTTACACAATTGTAACATTCGCCATTTCATTCATTTCATTCGAAATGGCGAATGTTACAATTGTGTAAAGTGATCACTTAAGCCAACCATAAAAAGACAGGTCATAAGTCCTGTGTACCCCCAAATGACTTCTATACCTAACATTCGCCATTTCGAATGAAATGAATGAAATGGCGAATGTTACAATTGTGTAAAGTGATCACTTAAGCCAACCATAAAAAGACAGGTCATAAGTCCTGTGTACACCCAAATGACTTCTATACCTACTTTCCCATAATTAATACAGTTTCGTCTCTGTGAGATATCTATAATATACACTAACTGTGTAGAAGGTTTCGTCTTTGTAGCACCGCTCTTCCTTGCCTTCGTGTAACGTTATATAAACGTGAACTCTGGACAAATTATAAAAAGAGCAGCATAGAAAGACTTCGCATACAATATAACAACGCCTTCCGTATGATGTTTGGCCTTTCCAGATATTGCAGCGCTTCCGGTATGTTCACTGAGGGGCGTATTCCCAACTTTGCAGCCCTCATAAGATCCAGGGTGGCAGGAATGAGGGAAAGGATATACAGCTCCGGAAATATCCTTATCCTGGAAGCCCGCCTTACTCCAGCATCCAGCATCGATGCACACTGGAGAAAGCTACTGGCCCCTCATAATCGACCTGCCACCACTCGCTAAAGCCGCTAATATACGATATTATCTTTACTAATATTATAAAGAGGAAAGATTTGATTATGTGTTTGAATTGAATAGGCTCCGAAACTACTGGACCGATTTGAAAAATTCTTTCATATTCAGAATCCTACATAATCCCTAATGAATATAGGCTATAGAATATTTTCAAAAATGTTAGGGATCCGTATGAAAACTTCGATAATGTAACCCGACGTGTGAAAAAATTACGAAAAAAAAAACCTTATATTGCGTACGCTGCGGAAATTATTGCCAATAGAGCAAAGTAATGTACTACAGTTTTATAGAGGACATTAATATCTACAAAAAAGTCCGGAATATCATGTATCTAAGTATTACAGTTATGTTACAATAACTTATGTTAACATTAGATGGAAACATTGTTTTTTAGAGAACAGCGGAGCCTTTGTTTTCCCTCACAAACTTATTTTTTACTTAATCCTTAACCCGTGCAACGCCGGGTACGAACAGCTAGTACGATATATTTCTATGACTTTTCTTCATGTTAATACTGTTACTATACTTGTTTTCTTGTTTTTTTTTCTTCTCTTTTAATACTGACACTTGTTTTCTCCTCTATTTTATATGATTTTCTTATTTCTCTTTTATTTTATATAATAATTTAATGCATGTACCTACTTTCATATGGAATGTGTGGGATTGCACGAACCTCCCCACATTCTGGAATAAAGTTATATTTATTTATTTATTTAAAATGTATTTTTCTAGGAGAACTCGGATCGGAGGAGGATCGGATTGCGGTACCTAAAAAAATATAAATATAGTAAAACCTTCGATTGCGAGAATCTTAGTTTGCTAGTCTTTCTGAAACCCGCAACACGCTTTGTCAGCCGGAAGTGAATACGGACGACACGGGAATAGGACCAAATTTACCGGAAAAGGGCATTACAGATAAGTCGGTAAAACTCTGAATTTAAAACAGGTTTAACGGTATTTAATTAACTAACGCAAGAGGTAGGCAGAGAGAATAGAATGCCACACTCTTCTGGCCTGGCATACTACTTTTTCTTCGTCCGCTTTCATACATTTCGGTTGTTGAAGCTTCTAACAGAGCTATTTTCCAATATTTGATTTATCTGGTCATGCCAGAGTAGAAACCCATTGTTTCTGCTGTCTTCAACATTCCTCTCATAAATCTTCTATACCATCCTCTCCTCACTAATCCATTCCACATGACCATACTATCTCAACGATCATATATTTATTCTATCTATTACGCTATTGCGCTACAGTCAGCATTACATAAACTTCTAATTAATTATGAATTTAGTAATTATAAAGCATTAAGAAGTTAATATTATAGCTTTTTATTATGATAGAAAGCAACAAACTGAAAAAATATTAAATATATTTAATTTACAAAGAGATTACTTGATATATTACACACAACGTTATCTCAAACAAATCGGCTACTTTCATATGCTATTAATAAGAACAAAGATTGATGCCTTATCAAGTCCATTTATTATCTATCTACTTAACTTATAATTAATATCTAATGGTAATATTTACTTTTTATAAAATAATACGCAATAAAATAATAAAATAAAATAAATATTAATTCCATAGGATATCATCATTTAAATAATTGATGAAATTGCACTGAAATAACTGGACACGAAACTTCAGAGATTATTAAAAAGGATTTGTTGAAAGTCAGAATGGTCCAGAGGGATAAATAATATTTTTTACGATGGTTGGTCTCGGATCCTCAACGCACGTGTACGCATTACATAATGGCGGAAAAAATCCACGATATTCGAGGTAAACGAGCCATAAAAGAATACTTTCTACAAATAAAGCTTTCTATAAATATCGTCACGTATTATATACCGGTTATTGATACTTAGAAATTCACTTACCGATTATTCGGAAGTGTAATTTAGTCCTTTTTACCGGTAAATCGGTTTACCGAAAACTCTACATAAAAACCAAGAATTTTTTATATTCCCTTTCTCATTTACTAGTTGAAACAGGTTTGGCGCTTACCCCACGCGTGGGGCTTGAGTCGGGCGACGCTACGAAAGGGAGTAATAAAAAATTTCTAAAAATCCAAAATTATACTATAATTATTAATTTTTTGAAACCAAAAATTGTTAAATCATTTTTATCGTCGCCACAAGTCTGCCTGCAAAGTTTCAGCTCGATTGGATCACGGTAAAGGGGTAAAAAATTGATCCAAAGTTTTTTCGACGGCAAGCCGGCAAGCAAGCAGACGCCACGAGTCAATATAAAGGGAGTAAAAATATAATGTTTTTGCAATATGTGGACTTTTTTCGTTATTTAAAAATATCATATTTGCGATATTTCGCATTCCGTCAATATACAAAATCCGAAATGGTAGGACTTAAATAATTGATGTATTTCTTGATTTATTAATGCGTTATTTAATTACTTGGGGAGATGGTCCATTGTATTAGTTTCTCATAAGCTTCAGTTCAAGGCGAGCAAGAAGCATTCTGCAGCTTCGGACTTCGAATGTAATATTATGCAACTTCTGAATAACATTTATATTTATCTCTTAATAGAATACTTAATCGACATTTACTATTAAATAATTACATTTACATCTTCAGTTTTGTTATACACACATTTGTAAATAGAAATCAACTAGCAATCAGTAATAATTTAATGTACCAGTTATTAAAAGTAAATATTATTCTGTTTTTGAAATCTCTAAAGGGGCATTATGCAATGAAAACATTTCTAAAAATCCAAAATTATACTATAATTATTATTATTTTTTAACGAAAATTTGATAGATCTTCTTGATCGTCGCCACGATCTGCTTGCAAAGTTTCAGCTCGATTGGATCACGGGAAAGGGGTTTAAAATGGATCCAAAGTTTTTTCGTCAGACAGGAAGACAAGCAGACGCCACGAGTTAATATAAAGGGAGTAATACAGCAATGTAAGTAAACATAAGATACGTAAGTATTAATTAATCAAAAACAAAACAAATCGGAAAAATTAAGAATAATCCAAGAAGGTAATCAAAATATGAATACAAAATACTTTTTTTTTAGGTATCTCAACAGTACAATTTATTATAATGACACAATGTATTGAATAGTTGGTAGACCTTATAATTAATAAAATATAGTAATCTAAGTGGTATTAGAAAGAAAGAAAAATTATTAATCGAAAAAGGAAAATAAACCAAAGTAAAGAAAAATACGAAATAAACTAAAGTTATTAAAATACAACGTACACTGAATTTGAGTAGATGTGAGTGAGAATGAGGAAAACCGGTGTTTTAAGGTTGAGGGAGGATAGAAGGTGTACGTAACAGAAGCGTGATATGCACATATCGCACCGTGAGTGTAAAACCGAAGTAAGTGCAAATTTCACATTTTTGAGATTTTAATGTGAAACAACTGCATTTGTCACAAGCTTGAAAGTGTAAAAGAGAAGTAAGCGTAAAATCAAACTTTTACATATTACAGATAATCTGATTTCACAACATCCATGTTTATTTTGCTTGTTAATAATGTATTTGCATTTAATTCACTTTTACATTTTTCGTTTAGTTTGTGGCTTATAATATATAATATACCTATAAACCGAAAATCATTGTTTTATTTTAAAAACCCAACTTTTCCAAGTAATGTGAAATCTTTTATCTACCATATCTCCAAACTACAGTATTTGCACATACCTACTTCGGTTTTAAACACACGGTGCGATATGAACATTTATTATGCTGAATACCTAATAATTAATAATAATAATACTCTAGAAGTGATAAGAAAACTCAAATTAAGCGCGATTCGTTAATATTTACTCCACCAATGTTTAATAACGTTCCGATTATTGTCAAGAAACGGAAATTTTTTAATTTACAAAATTTAAAGTTTAAAACACACGACAATGCACTCCATAATTTGTAGAATGAGATAAGTGTCTGTAGGTTTATTAAAATAAAAATAAAATCTGTAGTTAGTAAAATACGGAGACGATAACCGAAAAGCAATCACCAATCATCAATTAATCAAGTCATTGCTGAAGCGTAGGAGCTCAGAAAGGATAAAATTAAGATTGATCGATTATACTTCAATGATACAGTGGGTTGCCAAATTAATAAGGACACCTATGAAAATTATGTATGTAGTTCTCACTATGGATTCATAAAAAAAGTGTGTACGATTTTAGATACAGGAATTATTTTGTTATTAAGAATATGTAATTGGAAAAATTTTAACACAATGTTTGTTCTTATTCTGCATTTTTTTGTTTAATAATATTAAAATATTATCGAGCACAAAGTTACAATTTTGTAATATCACCTTTAGTTCACCTCAGTTTTGCAACAAGGTTTAGCTCAAGAGAGTGATACCAAACTCTGTTTCGATGAGCTGCTTCTTGATGTGACCATCTCCTTGGCAATCTGCCTCTTCGTGAGCTCCCACAGGTTTTCAATAGGGTTCATGTCAGGGAATTCCACAACCAACGTATAACCTGTACTTTTTTTAGCTAGAAATGCAGTGACAGTCCTAATTTTATGGCGGGGTGCAAAGTCGTACATAAGTACGTATTCCTGGCCACCAGGGAACCATTCTCCGACTTGAGGCAGCAATCGATTTTGCAATACTTATCCTTAGTAGATGAGTTTGTGTACTTGGGAAGTATGTTCGATAGAAGAGGGAATGTTGAGAAAGATATAGAGAGGAGAGTGACTGCCGGGAATAGGGTGAACGGTGCTTTGAATGCAATAATTTCTAATAGAAATATTATTAATATGTCTACCGAGGCAAAACTGGCGGTACATAATGGAGTTCTGGTACCGACACTAATGTATGGAAGTGAAGCCTGGAGCTGGCAGAAGAGGAACGAAAGTAGATTGAATGCAGTGGAGATGAGGTCCCTTAGACGTATGTGTGGTAAATCCATGTATGATAGAGTAAAGAATGAAGATATTAGGAATGAATGTAAAGCTGATCGTAGCATAATACAGAGAATAAAAATAGGGTCACTCAGGTGGTTTGGGCACGTTGAGCGAATGAATGAGAAAAGAATGCTAAGAAAGATATATGATGCAAGTGTTGACGGCGCCAGAAAGAGAGGGCGACCACGGAAGACGTGGCATGACCAGATTAACCAGATACTGGAAGATGGTCCTGATAGAAGCCTGAACAACCGTCGAGGTTGCATGCGAAGATGTATGAATGTAGACGAAGCGAAAGTTGTGTATCAGGACAGAAGAGTATGGCGCTCTATCCTCTCTGCCTACCCCCACGGAGATACGGCGTGATGGTAAGTAAGTAAGTAAGTCCTTACTAATACTGCCTCCTAGTCCCTTGCACGGTGTGTAGACTCCCCATCACATTGAAAGAGAAGAGAAGAGAAGAGATTGACCACACCATGATGTCTTCTTCTTCTTCTTAAAATTAGGCAATCTGCCCTTAAAGAGCGATTTGTGCCATTTTTCAAGTAATATATGAGGTGC
Organism: Agrypnia vestita; assembly: GCA_016648135.1. Taxonomy (NCBI): domain Eukaryota; kingdom Metazoa; phylum Arthropoda; class Insecta; order Trichoptera; family Phryganeidae; genus Agrypnia; species Agrypnia vestita. Next base: position 33,359 of record JADDOH010024917.1, on the reverse strand, counting down.
TGCTAAGAAAGGGTATAATTAATTATATATTTACGTCATTTACTAACAACAATTTTGATATTATCGCTATCAGATTAGGCGAGTTTATAGCAAGAAGACAAATATTGGTTGGGAGTTTAAATTTAGCCTCGATCAGCTCATTGTAAAAGGCATTAGAGTTCCGCAATGGGCAGGCAAAAAAGTGATCAAGAGTCTCCTCCTCCGAACCACACTCGCAGATTGGACTTTCCACTATGTTCAATCTGAACAAATGAGCAGCTACTAGACAATGGCCAATTCTCATTCTGGAGATTATGGAGATAGTTCTTTTAGAAAGCTTTTTATTACTGAACTAGGGTTTGCTAGGAATATTAGTCTGTATACCTCTTAAACACTTTTCTTGTGATCACTTGTAACACTCCACAATAATATCCAGATGTCTTTAGTACGCTTTTTAACACTATTCAGCCTATCATTAACTGGGCAGAAGAAAGGCTGTGGGGGGACACCCCAAATTGTGGCATCTTTGGCTAATTTATCCACTAATTCGTTTCCCTGGATTCCCTGATGTACAGGGATCCATAAGAAAGACACATGTTTGTTATTTAGAGACAAATTATTGAATATTTGATTGAATAGATAATATCGTTATTTATCCAAACTTTCATAACCGACACCATGATATCGATAGGGTATTTAATCCATTCCACAAGGCAGTATGGATGGTGGCAAGCGAACGATGACTTTTCCACCAAAATTTGTAATATGGACTCTCTAGGAAGCACTTCTTAAAAAAATACCCTTATCACATGATTGGAATTTTACAAAGTTTTTTAAAACCATAAAAAGTTAAACACCTGATTGCAGTCCTCAATAGCTGTGTGCTGGTGTGCTTTGGCTCAATTCAGGCGTTTTTTCCTCATAATTACTGGTGTTTTTTAGCTGGCCTATGACAATTGAAGTTCTCCTCAGCCAATCTCCTCTGGACCGTTTTTGAGAAGACCACGATACTTTCTTCATTGATCGTGAAGGTCAGACGAGCCATACTCTTTTTGCGATTTTGGAGACAGATGTCTCTGATTTTGCGGTCAGTTCGAGATGTGGTAATTCGTTTTCTGGTCAGTAATTTGATGATTAACGTTAATTTTTAACAGACGCGCAGATCTTGACATTTTTAACTTATATAAGATCTGTGGAAACCAATTTATTTGTCCACCCCTTATATCACTTATAAACATCCATGTCCCAGCAAGGGCTACTAGAACACAATGCCTCTTCCACATTCCTGTTGCTCGTACCAACTCCGGATTGCGCTCACCCATGGTGGGAATGTGCCGAGCCTACAACTACTTACTCAACGATATTGACATCTATCAGGTGTCTCTATACCACCTAAGATCACAAGTGAACATAATTCTGCGTCGCAACATTGAATTAATACCTGACTGATAATTAAATATTGATTCAATGCTGTGATGCAAGATATAAATAAAGTTAGACTTACGTTAGTATGTTATATTTAATATTGTATTCATTACTGTTACTACTTATGTCTTTTATTTTTATTTACTTGTATTATTATTATTTATTATTATTATTACAAAAATATTTATATATGAAATATGCTAGGGTATAAGTTAATATGTTCATTACTATCCTATTAACACTCATACACATATACATATTTTATTTTCTTATATCTGTTAATATTTCCAAACAAATATATATTTAAAAAAAATCAATTGAGCTGCAACCGAAATTTACATCAAAATTAAAAAAAGCTTATCTATGTGCATTTATTTATTATTGAATTTTGCCGGACTAGGTAGGTACCGTATATCTACATACACGCATTTATATTTAGAAATGTGTTTAGTCAATTATATGTTTTTATTTATTTTCATAGACGGAGGTAGTGTGCCGCTTCACATACTGTATGAAAACTTTGAATAAATATTTAAAAATAATCACATAAATTACATAAAATCATTGAGGGTAGTTATTGTTTACATTAATGTAAAATAAATAATTATTTATTGGATAGTTTCGAAGATATAAGCCAAAATGTATCAAAATTACAACAGCCACACGCTTGCCACCAGACGCGCAACATATATACAAAATCAGAAGATTTGAATGTTGGAAGTGTGCGTCTTCGCTGTGATGGCACTTGCTGGACACTGATTTGTTTATAAACGATGATTTTTTTCCATCGCGCGTGCACCGCGCGCCCTCATTGGTTGAAATGAAATTGCGCGCGCTTCCCTGGCTTCCTATTTCCTGTTACGCATTTCCGTCCATTTTCACGAAATCACCGCCACAGAAAGCGAGAGGAAAGATGTTACATAAAATATGTTCAATAAAACTTCACCTATATTGTGTATCGATCATCTTGTCATGCCCATCAACTAGTATTTATGTTTGTCCTTGTCTGCGACAAAAGTTATTTCTGCGTGCTTAACCCGCACGTCAATAAAATATAAATTATGTATAAACTAACATCCACGTTTAGACATTTATTATTTAACGTCACTTAAGAGATTATACTGGTATATTTTAAAATCAATATACCGGAGGAAGGGTGATGACAATGTACTAGAAAAGTGGTTCCCAAAGTTAACAGGACCGCGACCCACCAAAAATAAATATTACATTTTCGGGACCCACCTCCTGCCTACAGCTTTCCCAATTCATATTGTAACCATACGAAAGTCTGTTCAATTAAGATTAAAAATAAAACTTCCAAATATTATCGCGTCGATTTCAATTTTAGTCACTTTTAATCGCAGTGAATTTGATAGAAACTTAATAGAAACCATGGCAGAAAATTCCACTTCACATAAGGTAGTGAAGAGGGGGAGGACTTTCATCGCTTCGTCAGACAAGCAGGGATAAGTGTCAGCAACTAAAAGCCAGAATTTCGCTAATTGCTTGCGATTAAAAGTATTTTTCAGCGACTTATCTTTTGATCAATCAATAAGCTTGATTTTATTGACATTTCAGTTGGTATGTTGTCTTGAAATGGATTTTAAATTCAGTTTATCCTGTTGAACATTTTCATCTCTTCTTCGAAGTAGACGTTAAAGTTATTTTTCAACTCTGTTAAGGGGGGGGTAAGGTTAATTCGTACAAAAAAGACATGTTTTGTGAATTTTTTGTGACGACTCAGTTAAAATCTCTTTATTAAAACCAATAGTACATTAAAGTATAACATTCGAAAAATATTGTGTAAAATTTTCAAGAAGAAATATTAAAAACTACGGCAATGGCAGCAATTATTCGGACGTGTCTCGGAAAAAAGTAGAATTGCGGTGTCCATCATAACTTGGTGCTAGATCATCTAAAATCAAAAAATCAAAGTTCATTCGTTAGATAATAGGTTTTCCCAGGTAACACTGGGAAGGTTTTTTGAAATTTCAATTTTTCAATTTTTTGGAACACTTTGAAGGAAAAAACGCGATTTTTTGTGAAAAAATCGACTAATTTGTTATTAAAAATATAAATTATCAACAAATTTGAAAAAATGTCTCCAGCGTTACCTCGTAAATTATGTACAGAAATAGTGTTCCAAATTTCAAAGGGATCGGTGCAGTAGTTTTGAAGTTATGTGGGACACCGACTTTGAAAACGTGAGATGTGGGGAAAACGCTTTAAAGTTTGGCGCACTGTAAAATTCAAAACAAAACTCGACGCTTATTTTATACTTACACATAACCGTCGATGCCATGTTCACACAGCAAAGTTCATCATCAGCATCTTTTTGTCCTTGTCTACGCAAAACTCTTCCAATACAATAGCACGTCCGGTAGTCCTCAGGTGAGCGTGTCTCTTAGCTGCCCGAGCAGGTATAGAAAATCAGTCTGAGCATCGCTCAAATGTTCATAATTTCGTCAATTTTGCTCCGATTGACTTGAAATTTTGACAGAATATTCTTGCGATGTTATACATTCATTTAAAATGCAAAAAAAAAGTTAAAAACCTTACCCCTCCCTTAAATGAGTGAAAATTGCAGACACTACTTTTCTATAATAAATACGGACCTGGACGAGACTTGTTGTGCGGTGTTGTGACTGCGACCCACCAGTGGAAAACACTGTACTAGAAGACTTGCGATCGGTGGCAAAGGTCGATCTATAATATAATACAACACTTTGTCGGCTGCTCTGTATACAATATACCACAAACGTTTATATAACTGGAAGCCAGTTCTGTAGATGCTGTTCTATAAAGCTGCACGTGTTTTGACATTTACATGCGCTGAAATGTATTATTATATATTATATTCTTGTTGATGTCTCGCTAACATCTGTTGAGCGAGTTCGTTAATGTGAAAATTTGTAGTAATAATAAGTACTAAAATAATATTTTTTATACAGGGTTATTTGGAAAACATTAATAACCTCGCAGGACTTGATTAAGAGTCGAAAATGTTCAAGCTATTATGACCCAATATCGATAGTTATGCGACAACAAAGTCTGAATTTTTTTTCAATATTTCTTTTTTTTTTGTAAAACTTTGAACTATCATTGCAGTAACGTATATCGAATATGAAAAATTCATTTCCTCTAATACAAGTCAAATAAAATAATAAAAACCTTCGAATTCCAATTGGAAATTTATTGAAACGAATGAAATTTTCGTAATCGTTATAAGTTACTGTAATGATAGTCCAACGTTATACAAAAAATAAGTCAGAAATATTTTTAAAAAAAGGCAAACTTTGATATTTCCACAACTATAACATTTTCGACTAACAATCGAGGCAGGAATATAGTCCTGCGAGGTTATAAATGTTTTCCAAATAACCCTGTATAATTAATAAAAATAAAAACATGCTTCGTTTATAATTATAATTATTTATAATTATTTTTTGGCTGTGGATCATTCTTCTGATATAAATAAGGGTTTACAAATTTTACATACAAATTACATCGATTCACAGTTTGATGAATTAGAAATTTTGAAAAAGAGAAAAAGTGTTAATAGTAAATAAATATTATAAATTACCAGGTCCTTTTAAATTTATTTTCATGTTAAGTAGGTACTTCTTTATTATATATTTTCCATATATAATTTTTCTATATTTTGATTGTCTATACTTCGATTTTTGAATTTCATTTGTTAGTATACAATTATATTGTATCCCAACGAAGAGGCCATGGGCTCTGAAACACGTTGATATTTTTCCATACAAAAGTAGTGAAAACTTAGTTTATTTTTATTAATTGTATAAATGTCACCACAAAATTATTTTCCTGTTTTAAAGAAGAAAATATTTTTATATGTTTATGGCGATAGCTTTGTGTTTGGATATATAATTATTGATCAGAGAAAACTAACAAACTTTACCGGTTTCGATGGCTACTGTATCTTCGTCAGGACGTACAATAACTATACATATACAGGGTTTACCATTCTTTGTATTTACTGTATTATTGTTATCATGTTTTCCGAATAAATAAAAATAAAAACATCAGTGTTGCTTGTACAATGTTTGTTAGTTTTCTCATATTACTAAAACAACATTTGTTCTACCTTAGATTTGATGATTAAAATGAGAAAATTTGTAAATATGTAAGCGACAGATCTAATCCAATTCACCTAAATGTAAATAAAATAATAATCTAGGAAACATAACTATTTTAATTTAGAACACGGCTCCGAACTTTTAATTTTTTAACAATATTTTTATGCATATTTTCCGAGAACACAGTTTCAGTAACTCAGAACATCCCTACATATAAAAATATTATTAAAATATATACTGGTGTAGGAAAGAAGTCAAATAATTGGCAATATTGATTTTCAGGCCTACCTATTCTAGTATATGTGTTAAATAATTCGGAAGAATATCATAAATCGGCGAAGCCGATTGCTTACTGCTAGTTAAAATAGCTGCTAGTTAAAATAGAATATGATTCCTGCTAATTAAAATAGAATATGTAATAATGCGCTAGTAAAAGGAATGAAATAAGAACAGCTCTGTGGATTTTCCCAATGTTAATGCCTCGATGGAAGGAACATAATGTGGTTCTAATAAACTGAGTCTATTCATAAGACCGTGTTTACAGTGGCAGTATGAGGTCGCTTGTGCATTCCTTATCAACCGTTTACCAACTGTCGATAAGTGCACACGTGCTTGTTTATCGCCAACGAGGTAATCGAGGAAAAGCAAAAATGTTCCGACGATGAATGCGCGCGATGACGTTGAGTTTATTCGTACTTGGCTTATTCAAAAAACATTATATTTTTTTGTATTAAATTTCGCCGTAGACAAAATTGTTTTTATTGTATCGTATTAGATTGAATGCCAGTTCCGTTCTACGCTGATAAATCGGCATTTATTAATTACATGATATTTTAACGACTTTCGACATTTCTTTCACTACAGAAAAAAAAAAAAAAAAAAAAAATATATATATATATATACAGGGTTATTTGTAAAACATTAATAACCTCGCAGGGCTATATTCCTGCCTTATTATGAGTCGAAAATGTTCAAGCTATTATAACCTAATATCAATAGTTAAGGAGATATGCAACATCAAAGTTTGCATTTACAAAAAATAAGTCAGAAATATTGAAAAAAAAAATGCTAACTTTGATGTCACATATCCTTAACTATTAATATTAGGGTCATAATAGCTTGGACATTTTCGACTCTATCCAAGGCAGGAAATAGCCCTGCGAGGTTATAATGTTTTACAATAACCCTCTTATATATATATATATATATATAGTGATATAATATATATATATATAATATATATATATTTAGGCTTGCTAACATATAAATGTTAACAAGCCTATCGAGTAGTTCCTGATACATACCAACTTATAATGTAGGTATATACTGGACAGGTATATAACTGGTCTGAGGTAGGTAACAATTATTGATTCATTTTTTGCTGTGCTAAAAATTTGTATATACATATATTTAAAAAAAATATATATTATTTTTTAATTTTTATTTTTTTTAGTATTTTTATTTAATTTATGGTACATTCATTCATTGTTTTTTAATACACGCTTTTAATTAGCTCTCTTTATCTGCTTGCTTGCTGTTGTGGCGGAATCTTATAATTGATTTTTCACCAACTTTCCGACAAGCTAGAGCTCTGAATCTTTCAACATTTATATAAAGTGGATGACCAAACATTATTAAATCATTTTTGAAGTAATTTGGTAATTATCTCGATTATAATTAATAATTTTTCATTATAATTGGAAATTAAAAGTCGAAGCTTCGCGATTTATCAATAATTACCTTATATGAAAAAATGTTCCAATTTCAAATTGTTTAATTTTCAACTTTGACATTAGGCGTCGGAGTTAAATGTCAAATTCGATGAATTGGGGTTAGGTTGAATTTAGATATGTAATATCTCAGGATAACTTTGGTTTAGAAAAAGTCGGTTCGAGGCATAATCCAAGATCATGGTCCCATTGTATATACAATGAAAATTACTATTATGTCCTGATTACAAAATGAAAGATAATTAACGCTTAAATAATAAGTATTAAATAAGATATTACAAGTTTCGAAAATTTTACCATACATTTTGAATGCCAGTCATTACTTGAAGAACCATGGAAAAGAGTATATAAAAGAAAAAGCACAAACCATAGAGAATAATAAATATTACGCAATATGAATTTTATTTTTCATGTAGCTTAAATAACCGTTATCTGAATTAAACAAACCAAACCTAATAACCTAACCTAACCAAACCTAATAACCATATCATACACATATAATAAATAACAAAAAAAACTATCAACAAAATACAAAAAGTACCTATGTTCAATATTCATCATATTTCTTTCGTCTAAAAATATAAATTTGTCATTTAAACATAAACATTGTCTATGATTTACACATTTTTCCTCAGATATTGCCAATGAAATGTCAAAATATACGGTACATTTTTCGAAACTTTAAAATGTAATATCTTATTTAATACTTATTATTTAAACATGAATTATCTTTCATTGTGTTATTAACACATTCAATAATATAGTGTAATACTCATTTTTATTATATATGCGATGGGACCATGAACTTGGATTAAGCCTTCAAATTTATTTTTAAATTTAATTATTTTAATTTCCTTGTCCTTTTTATCCTCAGCTACACTAGCCTTTAATTTGTCTCAAGATGCGAAGGTCAGAACATAAGCCGAGTTGTTGGGTAAAATTGTAAACAATTGATACTATGTTATATTGAAACGTCTTAGTTTTCATTCAAATTAATTTGTTTTATTTGATTAATTAATTAATTAAGCATCCCTCTGAGGACCAAATCCAGTAACTATTCTTAGAACATACTTTCATATAAAAATATTGTTAAAACAAATTAATTTGGTTTGGGGCGTTGCTTTTTCAGTTACCTGAGTGCTAAAAAGATATATTAATTAATAACATCAACTGTTTTATTATTTATTTATTTAATCACTTTGTTCTGGATGTAATTTAACAACATGGCGGCTCTCGAAGTTAAATTTATCGATTCGTTACAGTAACCAGACATCATGGAACGAAAGTAGATTGAATGCAGTGGAGATGAGATCCCTCAGACGTATGTGTGGCAAGTCAATTTATGATAGAGTTAAAAATGCAGATATTAGGAACGAATGTTAAGCTGATCATAGCATAATTAATAGAATTAAAAAAAAGTCGCTAAGATGGTTTGGGCATATTGAGCGAATGAATGAGAAAATAATGGTAAGAAAGATATATAATGCAACTGTTGATGGCGCCAGAAAGAGAGGGCGAACGCGGAAGACGTGGCATGAATAGATACTGGAAGACGGTCCCGTTAGAAGCCTCAACAACTGGCAGGCTTGCTTGCGAAGATGTATGAATGTGGATGATGCGAGAGTTGTGTGTCAGGTTAGAAGAGTGTTGCGCTCTATCCTCTCTGCCTACCCCCACGGGGAAACGGAGTGATGGTAAGTAAGTAAGTAAGTTGTATTAATTTATGTAGGTAAAATAAAAAAAATACTTTTTAAATTAACAGATATTAGGAATTAATGTAATGCTGATCTTAGCATAATTAATAGAATTAAAAAAGGGTCGCTCAGATGGTTTGGGCATATTGAGCGAATTAATGAGAAAATAATGGTAAGAAAGATATGTAATGCAAGTGTTGATGGCGACAGAAGAGTGTGGCGCTCTATCCTCTCCGCCTACCGCCACGGGGAAACGGAGTGATGGTAAATAAGTAAGTTGTATTCACTTATGTAGGTACAATGTAAAAATAAAAAAACTTTTTAAAATGCTAAAATTAAATGTATTTTTGCTGTCAACATTATGAATGAAATTTTATTTTAATTTATATGTGATAATTAGTTGTTAGTACACCTACCTCTTTTTTAATTTTTACGTAGATAATTGTTTTTTTTCATTTTTTTACGTAGTTTTTATATTATTTAATATTTTCGCCACAATTATAGAAATATTGTCATTTGACAAATGTTTTGACGTTTCACTATTTTCGAGTGTTAGGGTAGGTACCAATCGCCATTGTGAAAATCTTACTTTTTTAAGAATAAAGCAGGAATCAAGGTTTCCGTTTCTGGATGACATCTCGTTGTAGTAGTAATTGATCAACTACACAAGGTCTTGTGGACACTTTGCAAAAGAGTCTTCAATATGAAATTAAATGTTTTCCGTACCGGCGGGTATTTAGTACTCGCTGAGCTGTCAAGTGAGTCACAGTGCAATTACGCACGACTTATGACGTAATTTTTAAACAAACATGAAGTCATTTATGGCCGAGGTGACATCTTTGTGGACGCACAGCCGCTGTGGAAGCCGGTGGAGAAATTATTCATTCATGAATCCATGCACTTGTATGCGCTTTGTGCACCTCAGGATTGCACTCCAGCGACGACAAACGGAAACAATAAACGGCCATCTTGATTCTTCTTCTTCTTCTTCATCGGCCTTCGTCTCTCCGCTGCTGGATATAGGCCACTTCCTTCTTTTTACATTCTTCCTTGTTGTTTGCTAATTGTAGCCATTTCTTTCCCCCCACAGCGGCTATATCGTGGGCCCATCTCTTTTGAGGTCCTCCGATGCCTCTTTTATTCTCCCAAGGTCTCCATTTCAGAACTCTGCGAGGCCATCTTATAGCATCCTGCCTTGCAACGTGTCCTGCTCATTACCATTTTAGACGATCCATGATATCCACTACTCTAGTTCTGCGCCTAATTTCGTCATTTCTAATTCTATCTCTTAGGCTTACTCCAAGCATGGATCTCTCCATGGATCGTTGCGTGCATTTGAGCTTTTCTACGCCTTTCTTTGCAAGGGCCATAGTCTCCAATCCATACGTCATCATCTTGATTACGAAGCGGAAAGTTTGTTCGCTTGAAGCAGCAAAAACTGGCGTCTTGACATACGGCGTATTCCCTCTGAAACTTCCATATTCAGCTCGCAAGATCACTTCCATCATGAATATGGTATGAAGCATTCAAATATCAAATACTCAATTTGCACGGCTTATAAATTTATTGGTCAACGCGACAACATCTGTCTACCCTTATTATCACTAATGAATATCCACGTCCCAGCAAGAGCTACTAGAATACAATGCCTCTTTCACATGCTCGTACCAACTCCGGATTACGCTCATCCATAGTGGGAATGTGCCGAGCCTACAATGATTTATTCACTGACATCATGTATCTCCATACCATCTAAGATCACAAGTGAACATAATTCTGCGTCGCAACATGGAATTAATACTTGATTAATGATTAAACATTGATTCAATGCTGCGATGCAAGCGATAAATAAAGTAAGACTTACCTTAATAATGTATATTTAATATTGTTATGTTTTATTTAGTACTGTTACTACTTAAGTCTCTTATTTTAATTTAATTATATTATTATTACATATTATTTCAACATTATTTTTATGTGAAATATGCTAAGATATAAGTTAATAAGTTCATTAATGTCTATTTACACTCTCATACGTATACAGGGTTATTTGTAAAACATTAATAACCTCGCAGGACTATATTCCTGACTTGATTATGAGTCGAAAATGTTGAAGCTATTATGACCTAATATCAATAGTTTTGGAGATATGCGACATCAAAGTTTGCATTATTTTTTCAATATTTCTCACTTATACTTTGTAAAACGTTGGACTATCATTACAGTAACTCATATCGATTACGAAAAATTCATTCCCTTTAATACAAGTCAAATAAAATAATAAAAACCTTGGAATTCCAATTGGAATTTTTTCAGGGTTTTTATCATTTTATTTAACTTGTATTGAAACGAATGAATTTTTCGTAATCGATATCAGTTACTGTTATGATAGTCCAACGTTTTACAAAAAATATGTCGGAAATATTGAAAAAAAAAATGCAAACTTTGATGTCGCATATCTCCTTAACTATTGATATTAGGTCACAATAGCTTGAACATTTCCGACTCATAATCAAGGGAGGAATATAGTCCTGCGAGGTTATTAATGTTTTCCAAATAACCCTGTATACATATCACTTTCTTATGTCTGTAAATATTACCAAATAAAAATAAAAATAAAATAAAATACAATAGTTTACATAATTGGATATTGCTGTCCTTGCTTTGATGTTTCAGATTAAAATTGACATCACGGGGGGTTGAATATTTTTTGAAAACATTTTTCGGTTTCGAAAGGCATTATTTCCTATAAAATTTCCAATTCAGCGTATACTAAATTAGTTATACTGCATTAAAAAATTTTTTTTTTAATTTTCTTGGATACTGCTGCCTTTGCTTCTATGCCCCTCACTTGTGACCAGTGGTGCGCGCTGCAAGTCCTGGACCAATTTGGAGATATCCGCCGGTCCGCGAGCCGCGCGAGTCACCGCGCAGCCAACGGGTCGCCCACAGCAATTATTCTGAGTACTTCCTAAATCGCAAGGATTCTTCAATCATCATTTCGTGAAGCGGTAGGCTGGCCATCCGTCAGGATATAGCGGGACTGCTGGGTTAGGAAATTTATTAACGTATTAATTTATTATTTAGTTTAATAACAAACGCGGCCATTAAAGAAAGACTTTAATTCTTTTAAAGTACCTACACATTACAAACAAGTAACATGTTTTGGAGTTATTTTGTGTTAGAAGTTAATGTGCGTGTATTCGCGAAGGAATCAGTGTGACTGTGCACCTCTGCCAAAATGCACAATCAGTAGAGTGAACGCTGAAGGCGTGTGTATGACAAGCTGAGCGGGATGTGATACAGGATGAATAGAAAGAAGTACTCACAATCAACTCGTTGGTTTATTTAAAAACAAAACTTTACATGTTGGAGAATGCGGTGTACAGCAATATACGGAGCGCGAGTTTGAGCGTGGTGTCGCGGGCGTCGGTCGATGAGAGAAAGAATTGGTACTTTGCCGGCGCCTCGAGCGCGATTGGTCCGTTTGGGACGCTCGAGGGACTAGAGTCCAAGCAGGTCTGGCTCCACCACATGTGGATCAAAAAAAAATTGAAGACATGTTTTATACACTTTCTTTCTTTGCGTATTTGGGGGTTTTGGTTGAGGATGGTATATGATGTATCTGAAGAAGCTGCTGCGACGGAAAATCTCCAACGTCGTGAAATGCTTGATGATTTTATTCGCTCGATAAAATAATGATAAGTTATACACAAGTACGATTACAGGACGTTGGCTGGTTTTAATATGTTCTTCGAATAATGAACTTTATTTGTGGATTGCTGACGGTGCGATGACCTGTATAGACTCGTGTAGACCCCGCTGTGCCTCGATTTGTTTACGCGGCATTCTTGCCACGTCCATGTGTGTGTGTGGCCTAGATTGATGGCTTATGGTTATAGTATGAAACGCCATACATACATTTGTAATCACTCGATTTTCGAACGGCATGTTCTTCAGCTGTTTGTGCGGGTCTTGCTTGTGAGTGACCTGATTATTAATTTAATATGGGTGACGTTATTATTAATTTTAATCAAAATACTGACCAAATCACGTCAAAAATGATTTAATACTATTTGTTCATCCACTTTACGTAAATATTGAAAGTATCAGATCTCTAGCTAATCGGTAAGTTGGTGAAAAATCAATCACAAGATTCCACCACAACAAACAACAGACAAAGAGAGTTAAATAAAAGCATGTACAAAGAGAGAAAACGTCGGTTTAACCAATATATTCATATATAAAAAAAAGACAAAAGTATAAATTGTACAGAAAAATACCAGAAGTACACAAAAAGTTATGGAGAAATCAAATTATTTACTTTTGTCCAAAATTCAAAGCCAACTGCTCCAGCTTGGAAGAAAATGTAACTTTTTGACCAAACCAAGTATTCAAAATCAATACTTTGTCCAGTTTTAACTGACTGTTTTTTTTAATTTTTTTAAATATTTTTTTGATAACTGTTATGACTTGGCCTATCACCCGATTTCAGCTTGACGTCGAGATACGGGACACCCTGTATATATTACATAATATATTGTCGTCGTACATTATGTGTTTGACTTGTACAAACACTGGGGCTTCCAAGCGGGATGTGATGCAGCCGACAATTTTCCATAACCCACTCTTTAAGGGACTTTCATTTGCCTCTCCACGTATTCCTACTTTGTTCCAGGTCTGTTATTTCTCGGTAGCCCCTGTGAATGTTTTGTTCAGCTTCCTTCTAAGGTATTAATGAAATAAATATGAAATAAAGGATACATCTCTTTTCTCTACTTTTTCTTACATTTCATCTTCTTTCCGTCCGTTGATTTTCATAATTCACCTCCAACGCTCAGGATCTAATTTATTTATAACATTAAATGTGCTATAAACATATTATCTTAATTTTAATTTATCCATCTGTAATCCTATATTATTTGTTTGAAAATTTTGCAAACACTTATTAATTATCCAAAGGATGTTCTGTTTCGAAAAGATGATTGGGAAATTCAGAATAGTTATTGCTATTTGAACATATTAAATAGTTACCTTTAAAAATTTGTTTTCACATTAATTTTTATATTTTTTGATTTTGTTAACGTCTATACATCGGCTTTTAATTTTTAATATACCCTGTGTCCTGGTGAAGAGACAATTGGCCACGAAACATCTTGATAATTCAAAAAATTAGTTGTTAATACAAATTGTTTTCTTGTTAATTATATAAATAATGTTAATACGATCCCCACGATTTTGTTACAAACCGAGTCTCTTATGTTAAAACATATCCTTGGCAAGACATTATACTCTTTAAGTCGATGGTTACTATAAGTCTATAAATAAGCCTATAAGTCGTGGTTACAGCTAGTCCATGTATAGGGATTATGATCCCGTGATCCCGAACCTTTTTCTGGTCCCAAAATCCCGGGATTAAAAACGTCAATCCCGGGATTTTCGGGATTGATACAAAAAATATAAATGTGCTGGCGCGCTATGCGCCGGTCCGGCCGAGCTTTGTTTCACTCGTACACGTACACTGGGGTGACTGAAATAAAGCGCGGCTCCAGTCGAGACGTCATTGGTCGATCGACTCAATAGTTGTGTCTACGTCAGCAGGTACAACTTAATAGTTCTATTAAATAAGTAGTTATTTTAAATTAATATAGAGTTGGCTGAATTTCTTTAATGATTTATAAATATCGTTCTTCTAAGATTACCGTTAAGTTATCGGTAAACCGGTGTTAACTTTTACATTTTACCGATTCCATTTCCATATAATTTTTCTTTACCCATTACCAACATATAAGACTAACGATATATAACATCGTTTCCACGCAACTATTTCAGCGATTCTTTCTTTATTCTATCTACTACGCTACAACCAGCAAAACATTCATTTCTAATTTCTTCATTCCTCATTCTATCGAAGAAAAAATTTCCGCCTGAGCCACCGCATTCAGTCTACTTTCATTCTTTTTTCCAATGCCAGGCTTTACATTAGAGTTGGCACCAGAACTCTATTATGAACCGCTAGTCTTGCATCCTGTGACAGATTCCTATTGGTCATAATGGCTTGCCATTCAGGGTACAAGGCGATAAGGTAAAAAACTAACCCATAAAAACCAAGTTTTTACAATACTTCCTTTCTCATTTTCGGGTTTCGTGTCTACCAGATGCGTCGGAATATTTTCATACAACTTACTTAGTTGTATGAAAAAACCATTAAAATTTTGAAAAATCCAAAATTATACTTTAATTATTATTATTTTTTAACGAAAATTTGATAGATATTTTTGATCGTTGCCACGAGTCGGCTTGCAAAGTTTCAGCTCGATTGGATCACGTAAAAAGGGTTAAAAAACGATCCAAAGTTTTTTCGTCAGACAAGCAAGCAATCAGACGCCACGAGTTAAAAGAAAGGGAGTAAAAATATCTTGAATGATTAAAATGAAATTAAAGATTAAAATGAAATTAAAGATTCATGTTATGATTATAAAATGTGATTGTTCAACCACTCCGATTATTCTATTTTATAAATGAAACGAAGTAGCTACCTACAAGCGATATTTGTAAAACATTAATAACCTCGCAGGACTATATTCCTGCTTTGATTATGAGTCGAAAATGTTCAAGCTATCGTGACCTAATATCAATAGTTATGGAGATATGCGACATCAAAGTTTGCATATTTTTATTCAATATTTCTGACTTATTTTTTGTAAAACGTTGGACTATCATAACAGTAACTTATATCGATTAAGAAAAAATCATTTGTTACAATACAAGTTAAATAAAATGATAAAAACCCTGAAAAAAATCCAATTGGAATGTTTTCCAATTGGAATTTGAAGGTTTTTATTATTTTATTTGACTTGTATTAAAGGGAATGAATTTTTCATATTCGATATAAGTTACTGTAAGGTTATTAATGTTTTACAAATAAGCCTGTACACACATTTAAGATTTTAGTTCTTATCTTAAATTCATCCTGCACCATGGTCACCCGCATTTCATTGTAATTATGACGTAATGTTTTCGTGGTAAAACAGACACATACACGCACACGTCCACATTATTATATATCACGTGCTAAGCTCTCGAGGCTGGTGAACACAGCAACATAGGTTGGTAGGCATGATGGCAGATTATAGGTTTATACATATGTGTGCAGACATTCACATCTAACGAGTGGCTCGGTTCATATTTTACAACGTGTTGGGTTGACTCAACATGCTGTTTGAGTGCCTGCGCCAGTTAACGAATCGTAAAATGTTTTCTGCCGTAATTGAATTCTGTATTCAACCCAATATTCAAAAATGGTGCGAATGGTAACATATCTAACTACGGATCAATTTGCATTATTTCGACAATCCCAAAATTGTTTGAAATTATAAGCAATTGGACGAGATTATAAACAAATATTTAGTCCCTGCCAGCAAGGATTTGTCTCCAGACAAATAAGCTAAGAAATATCGAGTTTATTCGTTGTATTCTGAGTTGAGTAAGGCTTTGATACAGTCTTTTCCACTATTCTCTTACATAAATTGGAAAAACTAGGAATCATTGGCAAGTTAGTCGCATCGCGCAAACCATACATTTTTTATTAAAAATAGAGATACGAACACGGAATACGTGTCACATCAATATTCTTACTATTTTCCAACTAAGCTAAACGCTTGTGTTATGAAAATAGGTCCAACTTGCTGGTCTGGAGTTAGATTCGAACCCGCGACCTTTGATCATGATCACGAGGCGGGAGTCCTAACCACAAGACCAACTAGCTACTTATTTGACAAAATCTATACCTATAAAACTCAATGTCTGTCTGTCTGTCTGTTCTCTATACAAATCCACACCGTTTGTCCGATTCGATTCAAATTTTGCATACTTATGCTTTGGGACCCGGCGGGTAACACAGACAACATTTACCCCCTATTATCTTACCCCTTCCCCTCCCCCTGACCAATTTTCGATGCGAATCTGAACCGTTCGACCAATCGTACTCAAAATTTGCAAAATTATTCTTTAGGACTCAGCGTTTAACATTGGTGACATATCTCCCCTATTCTTTTACCCTTTCCTCTTCCCCTGATACATTTTCGATGCAAATCAATACCGTTCGAATCGAACCTTCGTTTACCCTCATAAATTTATTTTTAACTAAATCCTTAACCCGTGCAACGCCGGGTATAAACAGATAGTACTTAATAATAAATTGATTGTACATATCTCATAGATTCAAGGCTACTTAATATCTATCAATAATAATTTTACGACATTTAATGTCAATTTTAGTCACCATTAAATTCATTCGTGCGGTCATCGAGACTAATAATTTTAAATGTACCGAATTCTAGATTTTATATATCTAAAACATGTTTCCTATATATTTATAGGCTATTTCCTATAAAATATCAAATTCGATACACTATAAATTAGTAATCCTCGATGACTGCCATACATAATGCCGAATGCATTTTTTGTATATTGCTGCCATTGCTTTTATACCCCATATATCATTTTTGCTAGCAGGTATCGTTATTTTTCACATTCTCATTAACCACAATAGTTGTACCGGTGTGTTGACGTGCATGCCAGGATATTATGTGGTTAATTGCTTTCGTTAATTGTATGAATCATACTGCTGGCATCGATCTATTTTTATAACGCAAGCTAATAATTTGCAAATAATATATCATTTAAAAAAGTGTTAGCCTCTATCAAGCTAGATTTTCTCTACACGATGTGACTAAAAATCCACAGACATTTGGTGCAACGACAAAGATTTTACGCATAATTAAATCACAACCAAAAATATTTCAAAGTATTTTTTATGAAATTGCTTTTAATAAAGTAATGGTTAGATTATGGTAACGAAATGATTGAATACATTCTTTCACAAATTCTCAAAAACGATCAAATTAATTGACGAAAACAAAAAATAGGTTAGGTTAGGTTGGGTTAGGTTGTGCAGTATGTTCCGTCAGCTCTTTTTCTTTTTTTTGTCCCCTATCCATTCAACGGACGTTGGCTGTCAGGTTGGCTATGAGAACTTTATTTACTGCGGAACAGCTGTACAGTAGAATGGCCAAACCACTGTCTCGGGTTTTTCAGCCATAATGTTCTCCTTCTTCCAGTGCTCCGACTTCCCTGCATCATCTCTTTACACATCTGAGATATTTTTATTATTTTAATTACTTATTTTTCGTTATTCATCAAACCATAACATATTCATTCATAACTCTGTCCATCCGGCTTCTTTTGAGTATTCTTCTGTAGATCCACATCTGGAATGCCTCAAGTCATCTTATCGATTCTTCGGTAAGCGTCCTTGTTTCCATTCCATAGAATTATACTGAAAACATGATGAGATCATGACCTCATGGCGTCAGCACGGTTATGTAAAATCCTAGCCCCTTTGTTCCCTGGGACAGTTGCAAACAAGGCAGAATTCGCGAAACAATTGTTGGATCTTTTATCGCGTGGGTCTTTTGGACCTTTGGACCTTTTGTCGCGGAAAAGAATTGCTTAATTAATTTGAGTAAAAGTTTTCATAAATGAAAATACGTTTGATTGTTATGAAGTTAAATGATATTTAAAACAAATTATGAATCAGAAAAGAAAATACGTAGAAAAAATATTTTGTTACCATCGGAATTTTTACTTTTCGGGGAACTGTGCCGTGAACTGAACTGTGTGAAGAAACAATTTCGTGATTTATCGGTATTTAATACCCAGAATATTTATCAATTCGATTCATTTAATTTATTTTGAATGAAACATCTGATCGAATTGAGTCAGAAGCGATTAGTCAATAATAATGATATGATGTTCTTACGGTGGAACTGTTGAACGTTGTATTGTGTAGAGTGATCACTTAAGCTAGCTCATACAGGTTTCAAAGATATAAAAAGACACGTTTCTTATGTTCACAGCCTCATCTCTACAAGACTTTTATAATTTATCATAATGAAATAAATTTGTTTAACATATTTTATAAATAAAATTTAATACCTATAAAAATAATTTTAGTCAACAGAATTATCTGTTTTGATTTGTCAACTAAAAATAACCAATTAATGCAAATCGAAATTCAAACATAACAAGTTTGTAATAACATAACATGTTTATATTGAGCTGATGCGGTATGCCACCCAGCGGTTACTGTGAGAATCACTTTAAAATGTATGACGAATCTTGGCTGAGTGCTCGAATCTATGTTCAGAGAGTTGGAAAAACAGTCTACCGACAATGGAAGGGTCATGGGTTCCAGACCCGGTGGCACCTTTTGAAAGAAAGATTTTATCTTTAATTTTTACTTCCTTTCTTTTAACTCGTGGCGTCTGCTTGCTGGTTTTCTTGACGAAAAAACTTTGGATCGATTTTTAACCCTTTTCCCGTGATCCAATCGAGCTGAAACTTTGCAAGCAGACTCGTGGCGACGATCAAGAAGATCTATCAAATTTTCCTTAAAAAAAATAATAATTATAGTATAATTTTGGATTTTTAGAAAATTTAATTGATTTTTTAAAATTGGAAACCATAGAAATGTTTGATTACTACCAAGAGCGGCCTGACGACGTCACGGAATATTTCAAATTTGAATAGGTACTTCACTACGAATTTCGAAAATTTACGACAATTGGTTCACAGATGACAGCACACTTCGGTTTTTTGGGAAGAAATCAAATAATAAAGAGATATTTTTAGAATTTTTGACATAGATATTTGTCTTGACATGTTTCATTTTCAGTCAATCAATTATTACACGACGGTAAACTTAATTTACAAAGAAAGGGAGTAAAATAAAAACTTGTTTTTTATGGGTTAGTTTTTTTATTTATCAATTGATTCTAATTAGAAAAGACATACAGAAAAAACAAATTAACGAAAAGAAATGTTAGCTACTACCGGGATTCAAACCAACGGACCTCCTATGTTTTTTTTTATCGACCTATGTTTTTTTTAATTACCTACATCAGAACGGTTACATCACCGCGAGGCGTCAATAAAAATATTAAAAATCTATTTATTTATTTGCGCTAAACATACATTATCGCACATACGTAATTCGTTTTACTGTCATCATTTGTGGCTTACATTTGTTGATATTTTTCATCAACAAATTATATTGGATATTTTAAAATGTCACTGTTATGTGCTGTCCCGCAAAAGTCTTTCTCCGTGACGCACGTAGCTGCTGGTGATAATAATGTTGCTAGGTTTGAGTGAAATGAAATAGATCATCATTTTTATGTTAAATGATGTAATTTATATGACTAAGCAGTTTGAACATAATTTCTATTTTATCCGAAATAAAACTTCAAAGTCATAGCCAGTGATGATTTGCGGAGTGGAGACAATCGGCTGTATTCTGAACTAAGCAATATTGCTACATCTGTATCTTGACAATTAGGGGTCATCCATAAAGTACGTCACGTACTTTTTATTAAATTGTATTAGATTTCGAAATGTGACGTCACGAAACTTAGGACCCCTCCCATCCCTTGTCACACAATGTCACAATTTGTCGACACCCCTCCCCCCCCTTAACGTGTGACGTACTTTATGGTATGTGTAATATTGTAATGCTGCCAATTTTAACGTTTAAAATTTGACAGTTTGAAATTAATGAATTCCATCGACCAGAAAGCTCTAAAACATAAACAAACGTCAAGTTATTCACAATTATGAAAAGCTTCCTAATTGGTTGAATTCATAAATTCCAAGCCTATCAAAGTTAAAACGTCAAAATTGACGGCATTAACTGTAAAGATACATAAATATAAATATTACTTGGTTCAGATAACGGCCATATGACGTTTACAAAGAAAAATGTAGAGATTTTCAAACGCACGCAACTATCCATGAAAAGAGATAGAATATGAAAGGATGATAGGTGCAGAACTAGAGTAGTGGATGACAGGGCATGGTGTAAGGTAGGATGCCACAATATGAACTAATAGAGTTCTGAAGTGGAGACCTTGATAGTAACAGAGGCGTTAGAAGACCTCAAAAGAGATGGGCCGACGATAAAGCCGCTGTGGGGGGGAATAAATGGCTACAAGAAGCTTAGAAAAGAGAAGAATGGAAGGCTATACATAGAAGAGACCTGCGTTCAGCAATGGAGAGATGAAAGCTGAAGGAGGAGAAAAATTTATAATAAGCAAACGGCGCTTTTTATCAAAAAATAGTAGCTGTATCTTGTATAATGTTTTTTGAAAGAATTTGAATAAAATCGTCTCAATTGTTTCTGAGATATATTCTCCACCAGTCTGAAAAGGAGAGTTTCGAAAAAAATTCAAAAGAATAATGAAATTCGTATAAAAAACACCCATCTTATAAGATATAACTAAGACAATTTTCTGAATGGTTATTATAAGACCTACACGCGACAAGATAAAGCAAAAAATCAACGATTTTTTTAAAATGTCAAGGTGGTGTGCATACACAAGTGTAAAAATGTATTTTTAAGAATGGGTTTATCTGTGTTCCTAATCAAAATTCTAAACAATAAGTCTGTACAACAGTTTGCTACATCCTGATGGTGAACCAGTTCAGAAAGTTCTAAATGGCAACTGAAAACGCCGGCATAAATTAGAATAAAAATCGATGTAATGCGAATACAAAATTATTTTCTAAACCATCGTGCGACGAGTTATTTGACGGGTTTTTTAAATATTGTAATTGCTAGCTGTAACCCGTCAAAAATGACGGAAATTTTACATTCCGGTTCTTAAAGAACAAGTGTTTACTTATTTATAGCCGACACTCATGAAATAGTGACTTTTATTAAAATATTTAAACATTTTTTTTATATTTTTTCTTTCGGCAGTTAAAGGTACTATTCTAAACCCTGGTGATTAGGCGAAACACGAAATGGTTCACGTCATTGCTAAGTTCTATATGTATTGTATTTTTGACGGGTAATGCAGGCTCGGTTTGCTGGCCCGGGGTTCAAGCCCCATCTCCGGCCGTTTAATTTGTTGTTTTAGCCATGAATTCGAATGAAATTACGGACGTTTCACGAAGTCACGGTAACAGACAGACGGACAGAATACCGACAGCTGAAGCAGTAGGTACTAACAAATTGAATGAGGATATTTATGGTTGTAGTAGGTACTAATAAATATTTAATAAAATGAAATTCATTATTATATTGTTATTTATTTCAAGTATTAAAGTACCAAAGAAGTGTAACAAATGTAACGGAATTCAAAATCACACATTAGGAATTTTTCTACTTGCAAGTAGATATATTGACCTTCTCTTATCAACATAATATGTTGATATATAAATAATTTGTTTGTAATAAAATGTCTTTCTTTAATCATATTACGAGAAATGATTTAAATGTAAGAATCACTCAACTCGAGCTCAAATATTTCACGTTAAAATTTTATTATGAAAAATATAAGTGCAAAGATAATTAATGGAGAACGCATTTATTTTAAATTAAACATAAATGCATTTTAACAATATGGTTAGAGGGATAATTATTAATTAAAATAAATTATAGAAGTCTTACGGAGAAGAAGCTATTTATATGAGAAACGTGTATGGAAGTCTTTTTATAGGATGGCCCAGGGTTTACGAACTGTATGAGCTGGCTTATCTGGTCAGTCTACACATTATGTATTTACCTTTATGCTTTAATAATTATTTTTGTCAGAAAAAATGGATTTTGCAGCAATTCTAAATGAATTTTGTCGTTAGGCATTTTCACACCTTTTTACACTTATATGCCGCAGGATAGATGAAAAGGTGGGTAGGTGATGTATCGTGAGTAGGTACTATTTCTTAACTAACTAACCATCACGCCGTTTCCCCGCATGGGTAGGCAGAGAGGAACGCCACACTCTTCTATCCTGGCACACCACTTTTGCTTCGGCCATATTCATACATCTTCTCATACAAGTTCTACGGTTATTGCGGCTTTTAACAGGGCCATCCTCAAATACTTGTAGTAACTGATCGTGCCAGGTCTTTCGCGGTTGCCCTCGATTCCTGTTGCATTCAACACTCTCCTCATATATTTTCTTAACCATCCTTTCCTCGTTCATACGTTCCACATGACCAAACCATCTCAGCACTCCTTTCTTTATTCTATCTATCACACTACAGCCAACATTGCATTCACTTCTAATTTGTTCACTCCTCACTCTATCGACCAAAGATTTTCCACACAAGCGTCTTAGTGACCGCATTTCCACCGCATTCAGTCTACTTTCATTCCTCTTTTGCCAACTCCAGGCTTCACTTCCATACATCAGGGTTGGTACTAGAACGCCATTATGTACCGCTAGTCTTGCTTCCTTTGACAGATTCTTAAGCCGTTAAAATCGCGCGCGGTGCGCACCGGTTTAAACGAGCTTCATAGTAGCGAAGCGAAGAGAAAAACTACATTTCAAAATGAAGACTACAACACGCACACGTTCACAAGTTTGAAGACTACAAAGTGTGCACTACATTTATAGTTGGTACTGAAACATGGACCACCGGATAGAGCATGTCCGGGAGGCTAGCGGCCTTCGAGATGCGGTGCTAGGATCCATTGGTCAGAGCATATCCGAAACGACGAGGTGTTGACCAGGTTGAAAAGCGGCAGCTCTTGAACAGAATCACCCAACAACGAGCGAATTGGATAGGCCATAACACGAGGTACCCAGGCCTGCTTTTTACCATCGTCGAGGGCAATATTCAAGGCAATAATCAAGCTATAGCCGTACCACTATAAATTGGCGTGCGAGGGAGGGCGCCCCTGTCGCGTAACAGAAGTTGCCAGGGTGTAAATTTATTACACAATACATAATGTACTGAATGTCCGGTGACCGGTGTCAGAGCCTTTAATAGAAATTCGGTCGGGTAACAGTGCGCTCCGCGGCGGCCGCTCTATCTGTCAAACTGTCAAACCGTAATATCGGTCCATTATTTGCTTTTTCAGCTTCGCAAAACTTTAATACTCCATTGGCAATTGTTCTTGCACCATCCCGGACTGTTTAGGATGTTTTGGACATAATAATTCAGTGTGTACTGGTAATCAAGATGACACAGCTCGCGCTCAAAGACGAGAATGAACTGAATTACAGGGCGAGGGGTTACCACTGGGTGCGGGCGGGGCGGGTTTTAGTTCCAATGTGGCACGCCAATTTACGTTGGGCAAGCAATACGTAGACCAGGTTATCGGAGATGTGCGCTGTAGTACCTACCGAGAAATGAAGAGGCTGGGAGGTGACAGAGAGAGGAGTGCAGAGAGCTTGTTGCAGACCAATCCTAGGCTTGAGACCCAAAAACAAAAGCGAAACATGAACACACTTCATCTACTTCAATAAATTACATGAAGTGAACTAATTGTATCTACTACAATGACCTAAAAGAAGTACTACTTGAAAAGTGTACTACTACACTTTTCAGGTTGGTGGTTGTTTCAGATTCCAGAGATTTCATTATTCAGTCCCAAAATTTTCAAATTCATAGGGGGTGTTGTTTCGGTTTCCAAACTTTTCTTCATTCGATCACCACAAATATTTCGTCCACTTTATCATTTTATCCACATCAAAATGTCGATTATTAATTTTTTATCTACATCGACTTCGCAAAATATCGACCAAAAATTTCACATATTAAAAAGTCACACCTAAATTTAAAATTTGATATTTACGATTTGAAGTATGTAGTTTGTAGTACACTTTAAAGTGTACACTTTGATGTATATTCGTTTGAAGTTTGAGATGTGTGTAGTTTGTAATTTGTTGTGTGTGTAGTTTGTAGTGTGCAGTTCACTTATCTATAATCTCATCTATAATCTACCATCTATAATCCAAGTTGATACAACCAACCCTAAGTTTACTAAGTGGAAATTTGTGGTGAAGGGCCCAAACATTTTTTATATTTTGTATATTTAATTGTGTGTGTCTACAGAGATTTTAGTAAGTAGTTAAAACTTATGTTCACGTCACATTCAAATAATGAAAATTGCTTTGAATAATATTTGCTGTATTTTATCAACCTAACAGAGTAATAAAATCTACTGCATTGACTGATTAATGCTTGGAAAAACGCCTACAAAAACTTTAATGCAATGATTAATAATGAACATTTTATTAAAATCACTCAATAAAAATGCAAGGCATTGTCGTTAATTGCTATTCAGCTCTATTCACAGCAAAAAAAAACACAAAAGCATTCGGGATCGTTGTAGGGATCCCGCAGGATTGGAAATTCTAATCTCGAGGGATCCCGAAAGAGCGATCCCGGCTCGGGATCGCATTCCCCAGTCCCATATCTGTCTTGCGTTAAACTTTAGACAAAAACAAACAACACGATTTCGTTTTCTGAAAATCGGCAGCGTTCGCGGCGTGCTTTATGAATGTATTAAATAATAATGAAGCTATAAATACGCGAGCGTATTGTGGTGCCTGTGTGAGAGCCCGCTTGTGTTGCCCTTTCGGCTGTGTTCGCCCGGCAGCGCGGCCGCGCGGCGCGCATGTGTGGGTGCGCATGCTCACCATTCATGCCATGTGCCAAATAATGCGAGCCGCGATAGGAAGGCACCGCGCACACATCTGCATTTTTGCTTGTAAAGGTGGACTTCTGGTCGAAATCCGCCAAGCATTAGGTCACAGCGGAGCGATCGCTGAGTCAGCAGACGTTTCGCGCTTAGCGGACGAGTTTCGCGCTTAGCGGACGAGTTTCGCGCTTAGCGGACGAGTTTCGCGATGCTGATACAGACGTACCACTGTAACTAGGCGAGGTGTCGAGCAGGGAGAAAAGAAGCAGCTCTTGAACAGAATCATCCAACAACGAGCGAATTGGATAAGCCTTAACACGAGGCACCCAGGCCTGCTTTTTACCATCGTCGAGGGCAACATTGAAGGCAATAATCAAGCTATAGACGTACCACTGTAACTAGGCGAGGTGCTGAGCAGGGAGAAAAGAAGCAGCTCTTGAACAGAATCATCCAACAACGAGCGAATTGGATAAGCCTTAACACGAGGCACCCAGGCCTGCTTTTTACCATCGTCGAGGGCAATATTCAAGGCAATAATCAAGCTATAGACGTACCACTATAAATTGGCGTGCAAGGAAGGGCGTCCCTGTGGCGTAACAGAAGTTGTCGGGGTGTAAATTTATTACACAATACATAATGTACAGAATGTCTGGTGACTGATGTCGTATTAAATACAGAAATTTACTCGGGCAGCACTAAAGAAACCATGCAGTAATGGCGGCCGTTCTATCTGTCAAACTGTCAGACGGTAATATCGGTCCATTATTCGCTTTTTCAGCTTCGCAAAACTTTAATACTTCATTGGCAATTGTTCTTGCACCATCCCGGACTGTTTTGGACATAATAATTCAGTGTATATTGGTAATCAAGATGACACGGCTCGCGCTCAAAGACGAGAATGAACTGAATGACAGGGCGAGGGGCTACCACCGGGAGCGGGCGGGGCGGGTTTTAGTTCAAAATTCGCCGCACGCCAAGTTACGTTGGGCAAGCGATAACGCTGTATTTCTGTGGGCGAAAGGAGCAACAGAAGAAGTCAAAAATTTTTTTAAAAAAATTAGAATTTCGTTTGTGTGCGAAATGTGTCTTAAAACCCAATGATATAACAAACTGTAGATACGTTACAAGCGTGAAATCTTGGCAACTCAAAAGTAACGTAATTGCATTCGTTATCGAACGGACCTTCTTTGTGATCGGGCGCGACTTGCACTTGCAACGGTGGAAGTCGAGGGGCCTTCATACAGGAATCTGATGTCCTGGCGAATGCACTCCGGGTTCCTCGTTGTTCGCCAGCTACCTCAAGGCGTGCGTGGAATCGTTCGCTCAAGGAATCTGTTTTTCTCCAGGGATCATTTCGTGCGGGAATTCCAGTAAAACAAAGTATATCCAGTCATGGGGATAAGTTATAATTTATTGGCATCAAAAAAATGAACTTAAAATTTTCCACAGAAGGAGATGAGTTAGGATTTTATTGCAAAGTAAATAAAATCTAAATGTAACAAACAGGCAGGTTAGAACTCATGAAAAAAAGGCCCGGGAAGAGAAACTGAGTATCTTACACTATTGTAAGAATGGGTATGTTATTTTAGCCATCGTGACTTCAAATTACCTGATTTTTCTAAGTGTGCTGTGATTTGTTGTCTCTTTCAATGCGATATTTGCTACATTGAAAGCCAGCTAGTATGAGAGTAACGTGTCTATATTATAATACGTCAATGTTAAAACCTGTTTATTTTTATCTAATTTTTGCACGGTAGTTTTGTTTTTTGCACAAGAACATTGAACCAAGTTGACCAATGTCGTTGTTTTTTGCCAAAATTTTCAAACACTCAATCATGTCTTGTGTCCTTTTATAGTAAAATTGTCGCCTTTTATTTTATTTTCCGACTCATGTAACTTTTCCTTGCTAGATATGTATCTAAAGAAGACTGAATTTGTGCAGAGAATGTCGACCATAGAATAGGTGTAAGATGGATGAAATTTAGACCTGTAACAGGAATGAAGAAACTTAAAGTAAAGATATACCAGACTATTGTTAGACCCGCGATAATGTATGTCTCCGAATGCTGGACTATGTACCACTCGTACTCCAGGCAACTCGAAACAGCAAAAATGCGAATGCTTAGATGGTCGGCAGGAGTAACACTAAAAGAAAGGATTAGAAGTTCACGCATTCGTGGTAGCCTGGGTGTCACGGACAGTAAGCTGGAGGAACTACAATTGAGATGGTATGGGACCATAAGACGGAGACGATCAGACCACATAGTGAAGCAGGCAATGGTTATGGAGCTTCATCAACAGTCATCTAGAGGAAGACCAAAGAACTTCTGGATGACTCAATGCTCCAAAATATTACAGAGAAACAGCCTGAATGAAAGCGATACCCAGAGCTGAAGAAGATATAGAAGCCGACCCCAACAGCCTATCTAGGCAATGAGTTGGGACAGTACAAAGACAAAGAAAAGATATGTATCTAAAGAACACCTCTGCGTACCTAACTCAAAACTTGATTTTATTGGATTAAAACTGGTAGACATAAAAACACAGATCTAAACTAATAAACCAGTGAAGTATTTGAAATCTCTTTTTGAAATCAATAACCAGCCAATAGGAGAAATTGGTTATTTAAGTTTACGTATTTAACGCGGGACGATTGTGGTCTGTGCCTAGGGTGGCCAACTTTTATTAGAAGAAATAGTCTGAAATAGAGTACCTATCTGATTTCTTATTATGCATTATCAAAGTTTGCATTTTTATTAAATATTTCTGAATTATTTTTACAAAACGTTGAAATATCATTACAGTAACTTATATCGATCACGAAAAATTCCAATTGGACTTTTCTAATGTTTTCCAACGGGAATTGGAAGGCTTTTATCATTTTATTTGACTTGTATTATAGAAAATGAATTTTTCATATTAGGTATAGGTTACTTTAATGATAGTCGAACATTTTACAAAAATATAAAATAGAAAAAATTCAAACATAACTCCATAACTATTCAATGAGATGGTTGCTTGAACATTTTCAGACTTAGCTCTGTTACACCCTGTAACACTGTTACAGGGTGTAACAGAGCTAGTCCACAAAGTATTGTGGACTAGCTCTGTTACACCCTGTATATCTTCTTAATAACATACAGTACAGAAGTATAGTAAAGGTACAATAAAATACGCAATAAATTTAGAAATTGACATCTTTAAATTAAAGAATGAAGTCCTTGAAATATCATGAATTACTGACTATCTCCTCTCCAACACAAATCCTTTGAGTTTCTTATTGAAGAGAGCTATATATTTTTTCTTCTTCTTGTAGGAATAGGAAGTCCATTATAGAACTCAGCGGCTGAATAGAGGAATCCAAGTTTTCTCTGCCATCAATACTGTTATTATAACAATCGGCCCAAAGTCAGGCAACAAGTCTAAAACGAGATTATTACTCCCTTTATTTTAACTCGTGACGTCTAATTGATTGATTGGTGGACGATAAAACTTTGGATCGATTTTTAACCCTTTTCCCATGATCCAATCGTGCTGAAACTTTGCCAGCAGACTCGTGGCGACGGTCAAAGAGATCTTTCAAATTTTCGTTAATAAAAATATTAATTACAGTATAATTTTGGATTTTTCAAATTTTTAATGGTTTTTTCATACAACTTACTAATCAGACACGGAACCTGATTATAGTATAATTTTGGATTTTTGGAAATTTTTTATCACTCCCTTTCGTAGCGTCGCCCGACCGAAGACCGACGCGTAGGTTAAGTGCCGAATCAGTTTCCACTAGTAAATGAGAAAGGGAGTATATTTACCACTGTTACTACTTAGGTCTCTTATTTTAATTTAATTATATTATTATGACATATTATTTCAACATTACTTTTATGTGAAATATGCTAAGATATAAGTTAAAAAGTTCATTAATGTCTATTTACACTCTCATACATATACAGGGTTATTTGTAAAACATTAATAACCTCGCAGGACTATATTCCTGCCTTGATTATGAGTCGAAAATGTTCAAGCTATTATGACCTAATATCAATAGTTATGGAGATATGTGACATCAAAGTTTGCATTTTTTTTCAATATTTCTGGCTTATTTTTTGCAAAACGTTGGACTTTCATTACAGTAACTTATATCGAATACGAAAAATTCATTGCCTTTAATACAAGTCAAATAAAAAAATAAAAACCTTCGAATTCCAATTGGAAAACATTCCAATTGGAATTTTTTCAGGGTTTTTATAATTTTATTTAACCTGTATTGAAACGAATGACTTTTTCGTAATCGATATCAGTTACTGTAATGATAGTCCAACGTTTTACAAAAAATAAGTCAGAAATATTGAAAAAAAAATGCAAACTTTGAAGTCGCATATCTCCTTAACTATTGGTATTAGGTCATAATAGCTTGAACATTTTCGACTCATAATCAAGGTAGGAATATAGCCCTGCGAGGTTATTAATGTTTTCCAAATAACCCTGTATAATAAAAACTTTTTTTTTGGGTTAGTTTTTTTTTTTAAAAAATCGATTCTAATCAAAGCGCAAATTTTTAGAATATCGGAAGGTTCTCTCGGCCAGAGTCGCGTGTATGTGTGCGGCGCGCGCGTGTGTCTGTCGGACGACGCAATAAGGAATGCCTGCCAAGGTCAGACCACGGTCTACGTTGCCGCGATCGACGCTAAAGACCCGTCTCCGCGGATCCGACTGGATCGAGCGCCGCGCCGACGGCAAAAGGCGCGAGACTCCTCGCGAAGGTTTCGCCCGGCCGCTGGGAGGATCGGCCCCTTGCGGCGCGGGGCCCGCCGACCTCGGGGGGCTCCGATTCGCCGGCCGCGGCCGACAGCTTTGTTTCGAATAGCGCTGAAGAATTGCACAACATTTTCGGCTCTGGTGTTTGTTTGCTTTGCCAAAACGCGAAACAGGAAATATCTTTTTATTGACCCGCATGGGCCTCGCTTTATATCGCCGCGCGCGGTGTTGTGACTACGATTGTAATTCGTGCACTCGTGGCCTGACGTAACCGCGACGTTGGGAGCATTTTCCGACCGAAGCGAGTAAATCAATATCGCGCCGAACTAACTTAGCTGAAGAATCGTTCGCGTAGGTACCTACCTACCGATCTACCTAAAATTCACGCTCATTTTGGCGGGATTCATCATTTTTAACGGTAATTGTAATCAGATTTAGCCCGGAATCGGCAAAAGAGGAACGAAATTAGAAAATCTTTGGTCGATAGAGTGAGGAACGGACAAATTTAATTATACGTGAATGCAATGTACCTACCTACTGATTTATGTTACGTTACTAAAATTCACGCTCATTTTGGCGGGACTCATCATTTTTAACGGTAATTGTAATCAGATTTAGCCCGGAATCGGCAAGAGAGGAACGAAAGTAGAAAATCTTTGGTCGATTGAGTGAGGAACGGACAAATTTGATTAGACGTGAACGCAATGCTGGCTGTAGTGTGGTAGATAAAATAAAGAAAGGAGTGCTGAGATGGTTTGGTCATTTGGAACGTGTGAACGAGGAAAGGATGGTTAAGAAAATATATAAGGCGAGTGTTAAAGGCAACAGGAATTCAGCGTCCGCGAAAGACCTGGCACGATCAGGTGCTACAAATATTTGAGGATGGCCCTGTTAAAAGCCGCAAACAACCGTAGAACTTGTATGAGAAGATATATGAATGTGGGCGAAACAAAAGTGGTGTGCCAGGATAGAAGAGTGTGGCGTTCAATCCTCTCTCCCTATGCGGTAGAGAGGATTGAACCTACCCCTGCGGGCAAACGGCGTGATTGTTAGTTAGTTATTTAGTTAGTTAATTAGTTGTAATTAAATGGAATTGGAATAATTAATTAATTAATTTCAATTTGAAGGCAGCAGGAATAGAGGGCGACCGCGAAAGGCCAGATATTACAAGTATTGGAGGATGGCCCTTTTAAAAGACTCATCGACCGTAGAGCATGCATGACAAGATGTATGAATGTAACCAAAGCAAAAGTGGTGTACCAAAATAAAAGAAACATGACCTTCTATTCTCTCTGCCTACCATTTCGGAAAACGGCGTAATGGTTAGTACGTCGGTACGTAATGATTTATAGGTTAGTACGCTTTTAAAGCGTTATTTGCAGTGTAAATTTACACTTTTAAGGCGTGCCTTAACCTTTAAATCATTTTTGCATTGACTCTGTATTTGGGCCTTAGGGCCGAATCAGTAAATAGATGATTTAAAAGTTAAGGTACGCCTTAAAAGTGTAATTTTGTACTGAAAATTGCGCTTTTAAGGCGTACCTTAACCTTGTAATTTAATTTTGAACATGCACCAAAGGCATTTTGGAAGTCATTAAATTTCTCACATCTATTCCCACCCATATTACGAGTAGGTATGTGGTTACGAGGTTTAGATGTTTAGATATGAAAATCTTTGGGGTAATCTTCTTCATTCAATTTGGAAAAATAAATATTCTTTAAATTTTTGGGTAAAATGTCAACAGCTACGGAGATAAGCGACATCAAAGTTTGCATATTTTTCTTTTTTTTTAATTCATTCACTTGTATTACATACATTGACTTTTATTAAAGTAAATGAATTTTAAATATTACATTAAGTTAAGGTAGTGATAGTCCAACGTTCTACAGAAAGTAAGTCAAAAATATTTTTAAAAAAATGCAAATTTTGATGTCGCTTATCTCCGTAACTGTCGACATTTCACCCAAAGTGTAAAGAATATTTTCTATTCAAAATTGCGCGAAGAAGACTCTCCCAAAATTTTTGCTACCAGCTATCTTTTGAATACTAATAAGTAATTATAATATGCTTAAAACATCTTAAATCTCAGGGGCGTGCAGTGGGAACACTGAAGCACGACTTTTATTTAACCATATATTTTAAATAATCAAATGAAAACGTACGTCTCGTTATATTCTTTTCACAGTTATCGTCAGATAAATATTTAATTACTGATTTTCTTTCTGAAATATATATTAGGTCCTTACATATGAAATTGGCGTTTTGCCGTACTGGCAAATTTGATCTCAAATATCTTCTCTTTGGTTAGGAATTTCAAATCCAAATTTATACAGCTATTTACTCATGTATTTGTGTTTTGAAAATTATAATTCATTTGTTTTTTCCTCAATTGTTTTTTTCTTTGCGTCACTCAGTTTACAAAATGAAAAACTTGAAATATCGCGTTATTTACGAGTACGAGTTCCACCGTGGCACCAGTGCTGCAGAAACGGCTCGAAGGATTAATGATGTATATGGCGACGGTTCCGCAAAAGAAAACACAGTGCGTTTTTGGTTCCAACGTTTTCGTTCTGGAAATTTCGACCTGCAGAACAAGCCCGTGGACGGCCGGAGACCAAAGTTGATAATGAAGAATTGAAGGCTATTGTGGAAGCGGATCCATCGCAAACCACATCCGAGTTAGCTGCAGGCTGCGGTGTTAGTGATAAAACTGTTTAAATCCACTTGAAGCAAATTGGTAAGGTGAAAAAGCTTGAAAGGTGGGTACCTCACGAATTGAGTGAAGCAAATCAACAAACGCGCGTTGACTGCTGCGTTTGCATTACTCAACCGGCACAATAATGAAGGGATTTTAAATCGAATCATTACCTGTGATGAAAAGTGGATCCTGTACGATAATCGGAAGCGCTCATCGCAATGGCTGACCCCTGCCGAACCAGCCAAACCATGCCCCAAGCGAAAATTGACTCCAAAAAAGTTACTTGTGAGCGTTTGGTGGACTAGTGCTGGTGTCGTTCACTACAGCTTCTTAAATCTGGCCAGACGATTACGGCAGATGTCTATTGTCAGCAACTGCAAACCATGATGGAAAAGCTAGCTGCTAAACAACCGAGGCTGGTTAATCGCTCTAGGCCACTGATGCTTCATGATAACGCTAGACCACACACTGCACAA
>JADDOH010024916.1:0-89811 GCA_016648135.1 Agrypnia vestita | reverse complement strand
TAATTGATATAAATTAACTTTGTTAAAACCAATTATTTATTGAAAAAAATTCAACATATTTCGAAGCCAATGGCTTCTTCGTCAGGATAACAAAAATAATATTTAAAAATCGAAGTATAGATCAAAATATTAAAAAGTTATATATGGAAAATGATAATATAAAGTATCTAATTAACATGAAAATAAATTTAAAAGATAACTATTTGCAAAAAGGACCTGATTATTTATAATATTCAATTTACTATTTACACTCTTTCTTATTTCCAAAATTTCTAATTTATCAAATTGTGATTCTGTATAATTTGTATGTAAAATTTGTAAACCCTTATTAATATCAAAAGAATGATCCATAGCCAAAAGATGGTTAGAAAATTCAGAATAATTATTTAAACACCTTAAGTGTTCCTTAACTCTAATTTCCAAATTTCTACACGTTTTTCCTATATAAAAATAATCACAATCATTACAAATTAATTAAATTTTAATTTCAATATTATCTGTTTCAAATTTCTTTATTTGTAACCATTTTACTCAAATATTGTTTGTTGATTACTATAATATATTCTCCTAGATTTCAAATATTTTCTTGTCCAACTTAGTAAATTCACTACGCCTAAAACATCTGTGAATCTTTGTAATTGGTTTACGCAATGTACACAGTGCTCTAACATTTCAATGATTGAAACTGGTATGATTTCTTAATTAAATAAATAAATAAATATCTAATCATTTTATAGGATATGTTTTCATTACAAAAAACTAACCGAATACCATTAGTAATTTTGTTGGTAATCACTTTAAACTATGTGGAGTCAGCGTTTAAGTCATGTTATCCATTGAAATCATATGGACCAAGTTAATTTCGTTAATTAACTAATTTTTACAAAATAATTTTATTACGGAGCTCGCCCATTGACGATATTTTCCTAATACATTTTTTGACAGATAGCTTTAGAAACATTTTCATTTATATTTATATTCTGCCTCAGTTTTCCGGTGTTTGGCACCGCTTTCCTTGCCTACTCCCTCGGAAAGTCTCTAGGTTCCTGTAGACCTTTCTATGGTCCATTCTAAGGTCAGCCCTCTGCTTCAGCTGCAGGAAAGATTCTTCAGTCGTCGTCAGAAGATTATGTTCAGTAAAATGGAACTTGCGATGGCAGGCCCAAAAGCGTTGAAATGTCTACTCTTTTTAAAAAAATCAATTCCGTGTAAGTTCGCATTTAATTTTGCGAATTGAATAATTCGAATTAATTTTGAATCCTAGCGAAGGAATAAACTGTTTTATAAAGCGAAGCCCTTAAACTATTGTTTACAAAAGTGGAGCTATAGCTTGCCCAACGTAAATTGGCGTACAGCGACTTTGGAACTGAAACACGCCCCGCCCGCACCCGGCGGTAACCCCTCGCCCTGTCATTCAGTTCAATCTCGTATTTGCGCGCGAGCTGTGACATCTTGATTTCCAATATACACTGAATTATGTCCAAAACAGTCTTGCAACACCTTGCAGGTGGTGCAAGAATAAATGCCTATGTAGTTTTAAAGTTTTGAGAAGCTGAAAAAGCAAATAATGGACCAATATTATAGTCTGACAGGACTCTAGACAGAGCGGCCGCCATTACTGGTTTGTTTCTTTAGTGTTGCCCAACCAAATTTCTATTATAATATCATAAAATATATTTGTTAATGTACCGGCCACTCTGTATATTATGTATTGTGCAATAAATTTACACCCGGGCAACTTCTGTTTCGCGACAGGGACGCCCTCCCTCGCACGCCAATTTATACTGGTGACATTCTATATAAATTATCCATTATCATAATCATTATTATGATTAATTATTATTATTATTATTATTATTATTATTATTATTATTATTATTATTATTATTATTATTATTATTATTACTATTATTATTATTATTATCATTATTATTATTATTTATT
This sequence comes from Agrypnia vestita, assembly GCA_016648135.1. Taxonomy (NCBI): domain Eukaryota; kingdom Metazoa; phylum Arthropoda; class Insecta; order Trichoptera; family Phryganeidae; genus Agrypnia; species Agrypnia vestita. Next base: position 87,867 of record JADDOH010024916.1, on the reverse strand, counting down.
AAGTAGTCACACAGGTAGCATATTCAGAGAATCTGAAAATGATAAAACTGAAAATAACACATTTGTTGAATAAAAATGGAAATAAATAAATATCCTAATTCAAAATCTTTATTCAGTAGTAAATAAAAAACAACTGTTGACCTCGAAATTATTTTGAAACTAGCTGTAACCCGTTAAAAATGACGGAACATTGGTTCGCGTCTTTGTTAAGCCCTAGTATATATTTATAGCATATTTTTGGCGGTCCACGGACAGGCGGCCGTAGGCACATGCGTTAATCGGCCGGTTCGGGTTTGGTGGCCCGAGATTCAAGCCCCATATCCGTCCGTTTTTTAAGTCGTGAATTCTTACGAAATTACGGACGTTATAGGAAGTTACGGGGACAGACAGAAAGATGGACGGACAGACAACGAAATTATTATGTTTGATAATTAATAATGTCACTGCTTATCCAGAACATATTATGCCATACTGAGACATTTATCCTAAACACAAACCTTTCCGAATTATTGTTAACTAGCTGTAACCCGTCAAAAATGACGATACTTTTACATGTCGGTTCTTATTTATTTTTATCTTATATCTTATTTATTTTTTTATATAAAAAGAAAAGATAAAAAATATTTACAAAAATGAAAGATTTTTATTTCAATTCCAATTTCTATTTTCAATTTACTTTACTAATCAACATATTATAGATGTCTCACAGAGACGAAATTATATTTTTTAGGCTGGATTAGGTGATCATTTTACACAATGTAACGTTCGCCATTTCCACCCATGATAGAAATACCATGTCTATCAAATTTTTTGGAAGTTGTATATATTTAAATTATACGACATGTTCCGTATATGTGTTGCAACAATACTTAGCGCGGGCGACATCCAAAGCTTTTTTCCCCTTAAAGGACCATAGATATCTATTATATAATTTTTTTTGGAGTCTTTAGCAATATCCTTTCTATGTGTAATGCGATTCTTCCGAATTATTAACATTACACTAGAATAAGCCTGAAATATATTTTTTTAAACTCCTTTAGACATTTAGTATTTTCATTCAGAATATTTTGAGTTTGTCCCTGTGACAAAAATCCAGTACTGTTCTGAAAATTTTGGACAAACCCAAAATATTCAGAAAAGTTTTTACTATAAAGAAGTTACGGGACAGACAGACAGACGGACGGACGGCCAGAGAGACACGAACTTATTATAATTGGTGAGATTCTCCGGAACCTTAATTTTAAATTACATAAATAAGAGTGTTTGGTTGGATATTTGTTTGCGTTCATTGGTTAAGTTTGTACATACTACGGTTCTTGAAAATGAACTTATATAAGATCGCGAAACGCTTTTTTCACTACCTAGCAAAATCGTTTATGCTAATGATTTGTTTATATGCAGGGTTATTTGGAAAACATTAATAACCTCGCAGTACTATATTCCTGCCTTGATTATGAGTCGAAAATGTTCAAGCTATCATGACCTAATATCTATAGTTATGGAGATATGCGACATCAAAGTTTGCATTTTTTTTTCAATATTTCTGACTTATTTTTTGTAAAACGTTGGACTATCATTACAGTAACTAATATCGATTACGAAAAATTCATTATTTTCAATACAAGTTAAATAAAATGATAAAAATCCTGAAAAATTCCAATTGGAATGTTTTCCAATTGGAGTTCGGAGGTTTTTATTTTTTTATTTGACTTGTATTCAAGGGAATGAATTTTTCATATTCGATATAAGTTAGTGTAATGATAGTCCAACGTTTCACAAAAAATATGTCAGAAATATTGAAAAAAAAATGCAAACTTTGATGTAGCATATCTCCTTAAATATTGATATTAGGTCATGATAGCTTGAACATTTTCGACTCATAATCAAGGCAGGAAAATAGTCCTGCGAAGTTATTAATGTTTTCCAAATAACCCTGTATATAAATTCACTAATACGAGTATAAAGATTATTGAATGAAGCCGTTTAGAAGAGACTGGCTACTGACTGATGACAGCTTCACGCGAGAATTGAGGAAGAGCCGGTGAAGAACGGAAATAGATGGACAATATATTCAGGGGAGAGGAGGCGGGGGCAGAAAGAGGATCGTGATTGATGCGTCCAGAAGTGGATGACACGGGATATTAATGTCAGCTCGGGAGAACCTCATTTCCATGGAAGAGCCGAGACGAGAGGCAGGAGAACGGTTTACCGGTTTTGACAAATGGTAATAAATGAAGACCCCTTGAAGAAGTTGTTAACTAACATTCAAGTCATTTTGAGATAATTAGACATTAGCATTTCGCCTTTGAAAAATATGTTTTATTATAATTAAATTTTCAAATTCAGAAAATTTGCTAATCATATTATTGAGAGTAACCATAGTTTTAATAAAAATATAGGGGTCAACATTCTTCACATTAATAGTAAAAGTAGACGCCTTAATAATTTAGAGGCCCTAGAGATTAAGAAAGCTATAAATAATAATGAATCTATTATTAACAACCAAAAAAATTTAACTTACATTCCTATTTTGAATATATTCCCTTTCACCCTATCACCTGTTTCTTTCGCACCCCCCACTATTTACCCCCATTTGGACACTTAACACTGAAGTATGATTGTTTATAATTTTTGTAAAGTTCAATTAGTATTGGGTATACCCTGATGAAGGAATGTCGTTTCCGAATCCGGTTGGTTTTACCAAATAAATTTTAGTGGTGTAAACTAAGTTAACTAGTTTAATTATATTCATAATGAATAACCACAAAGTAATAGCAAAATACAACAGTATATGTTTTATTGCTAATTCAAAATTAATTTTTATTGATTTATATCACTACAATATCAAAAAAAGTATTTACAAAGTAAAAAAACGCATTTATGCATAAAAAAATATTAATGTTCCTAAAAAATGTAGTTAACCACCATGTTTTCGCCTCTGTAACTCATTTTTAATAGAATAATACCTTTTTAAAATTGTTAAAACAGTTCGTGTTTTAAACAACTCTTCAAATGCTATCCGTTTTACCATCCATTATCCAAAATTACAAAATACCTGGCATGTTAATAAATAATGAAAAACATGGTATGTACCGTTTACTATTATTGAAAAATAATATATAAGTACATATTATAAGAGTCTTCAAATAAAAACAAATATATGACAGTACTGCCAGAGTAAAATTTGTATTAACCATAAATATTTCAAACCTACCGTTTAAAATTATTGAAAAATAATATATAAATACATATTATAATAGTCTTCAAATAAAAACAAATATATGACAGTACTGCCAGAGTAAAATTTATATTAACCATAAATATTCCAATCAAATTAAAAGACGTGTTAATTTCAGAATGATGGCATGAACATGTTATTATTGAAGATAACACGTTCTTCCCATTAGTAACTGATTTAATTTTTATGAAAAAGTGTAGTTAACATATTCATCTCTATGATTTGATCAATATTTAGTTTATTAACTCAATTTTGACAAAAATATTAGTTAACAACTTCTTGCCATGGGGTCTTCAAATGGTAATAAATATCATTTAACAGTAAATTCTTGCAAAAAATTCTGCAAACATCGTCTCCCTGTTTTTTTTTCTTTTTTTTTTTTTTAATATATAGTATTGTCACGTGTCGTGTCTGCGGGAGGAATTAACGAAAACGCTGGAAATTATCTACGCATTTATTAATTATTAATTACTGATTAACTAATAATTTGATGTGCAAAGTCACTCAACACTATTAAATTTAACTATATTCAAAAATCAAACTGTTTTGTAATTTATTATTCGTACATAGACACTTTATTATCGCTTGAACACTTTATACAATATTCACTAAAACTCCATCCAGTTTCCGCACGTATTATTCACTTCGGTTTATTTCACTACGTAAGAATTCGCAATAACAGACATTCACCTACTTTTCATCTCCCCTCTTGTAAGACCAACTCAAAACAAAACTCCTTTATGGACAGATCCACAAATTCATTTAACACAAACTATCACCACATTGACATTTTCAACGCAACGATAAGAAACATAAAATAAACAATATATACACAACCGCACCCAAACTAATTCATACAATTTATCTTCCCTTCTACTTCCGTCCCACATTCCCCTCCACCCTCTCCAATCGCTGTTAAAATAATTTTAAAAATTATTTTACTACGTCACACTTCTAATAAATTACCATATTCTAATAAACTATGTTCTAATAAGTAAAACAATGTTCTAACAAATTACTATATTCAGTGGAAAAATTGTAATTGCCGTAATTTTAAAATCCATTAATTGATATTTATTAATATGTTAAAATGCTGTTAATTTTCCCAAAAAATAAATAAATAGATTATTCGCTGTCGAATTGTCGCTCGGTTAGCCATCTTGGCCATCGCGGCTGCCTTCGTTCTGGTTTCGCTATCAAGCGCGCTAAAAAACAATAACTACTCCCGCGCGCGTCTTATTTAAATCCGACCAATGCTGTTCTATGAACGTTCTAGGCGTTCCCAGTGTTTAGGAGACAATTCTCGCGGCTTTTAGATTCTTGTAGAATGTTTCAGATGCTTCCCGAAAGCCGTAGAATATTATAGACCGTTCTCAATTCTTCGATAGTGTTGTGACCACTTCAAACAACTGTCACTTGACAGGATTGCGTGATTTTTTTTTTATCCTCGTTACAATATGTTTACCCAATGGGTACCCCAGTAAAATTTGCCACTATAACATTTTTATTAAAAAAAGTGTATTTACTGTCAGTTTTACTTTTAGCGGTAACTAGGCGCTTCCATAATATTTTTGAAAACAAAAGTACCTACTGCCACTGCTGCTACCAATACCATCGCCACTGCCATGCCGAGAAGGGTCTGAAAACACCCAGACCCAGGACAAGACGGGTCTTGGGTCTGGGCGCTTTCAACTAGTACGCGGGCGGCGGGCGCTAGTATACAGGGTTATTTGTAAAACATTAATAACCTCGCAGGACTATATTCCTGCCTTGATTATGAGTCGAAAATGTTCAAGCTATTATGACCTAATATCAATAGTTATGGAGATATGCGACATCAAAGTTTGCATTTTTTTTCAATATTTCTGACTTTTTTTTTGTAAAATGTTGGACTATCATTACAGTAACTCATACGAAAAATTCATTCGTTTCAATACAAGTTAAATAAATTGATAAAAACCCTGAAAAAATTCCAATTGGAATGTTTTCCAATTGGAATTTGAAGGTTTTTAGTTTTTTATTTGACTTGTATTAAAGGAAATGAATTTTTCATATTCGATATAAGTTACTGTAATGATAGTCCAACGTTTTACAAAAAATAATTCAGAAATATTGAAAAAAAATGCAAACTTTGATGTCGCATATCTCCTTAACTATTTATATTAATTAGGTCATAATAGCTTGAACATTTTCGACTCATAATCAAGGCAGGAATATAGTCCTGCAAGGTTATTAATGTTTTACAAATAACCCTGTATAAGACGTGGCGGGTGGTCGAACAAAAATTTTCTGCTTAGACAGAACCCGATCTCTGAGCTCCACATCACATATTAAGTGATTATAGAACACGATGTTGGAAAATTCTTAGAAGACAGGATACCCAAGATATGTCGATGATGATCTGACAATCATCCGTATTCTGAACTAAGCAATATTGCAATTTTCTGTATCTTGACAGTTATTGTATGACATTGTGACGCCGTTTTTTGACGTTTTATGTTTGACAGGTTTGAAATTAATGAATTCAATCAATTAGAAAGCTCATTATTCGTAATTGTGAATAACTTAAGGTTTTTTTACGCGTTAGAGCTTTCTGATTGATTGAATTCTTTAATTTCAAACATGTCAAACTTAAAACATCGAAATTGGCGGCAATACAATGTTAAACATACCTGTCAAGACTGGGATAAAGATCTGACATCTGAATATTGCTATTTTCAAAACAGCACAGTATATATATATATATATTTTTTTTTTTATTTCAAAAAAATCCTTGTTTACAAATAAAGGTACTTAATACTAGTTTAACAATAAAATATAAGATAAATTATTACATATAGTAATATTTACTATCTTATTTTTTGTGTAGCGTTGTGAATAGGGATTACAATTCTGGGATCCCTATTTACAACGCAGTTAAAAAAATTAAATTAAAAATATTTCCAGGTAACCATCGAGCTCAAATTTTCATATGTATCGTTTTTTAAGACATACATTAAATAATGTTTTTTATATCATCGATAAACAGTTAATTTTTATATATCATAGATAAAAGTAGCATTGAATGTCTATATACCAAAAAAAATGTTTTTACGGAACATAATATAGTCATGTATTTGCAGCTTTAGGGTTCACCTAAAAAATTTGGCAATTGTTAAAAAAAATTAAAATAGTTTATTCAACAAAACAACTCTCCATTTAATAGAACTCACTAGAATATATGCGCTCGAAAATTATCACTTGAAAAATCGCCGGTATTTGAATATGCAACTTCCTGGCTCCCCTGCCCCTAGATACTTCGGGCGGTTTTCACGTCCTTCCAGATTATTCTTAAACCAATGTAAATAATTATTAAAGTTACTGGTAGCTTCAATCTTTATCGTGACAATTTATTGCCTTCAGGAATATTTATTTTTAGTGTATAGCTTTAACAGTGTAAGTGAGTAGTTCAGATATGTGGACACCGTGTTTTTAGCTTGTCAAACAATTGCCGCTTTACCACAGTGCATATCGGGTACTGATAGGTCACCGCCCGTCCGAGTGACTGCCCACTAAAAACGTTCACAGGTACCAATACACTGACATAATGTCTGTAATACCCACTTGAATCTTTACGCGAAACAAGGTTCTCATTGATGTCTTTTACGGTGGTTTTCCACGGATGAGACTTGTATTTATCTCGAAATTTTCTTTTTCAGAACCCATTCTTATTAATCAATAATTCCATGTCTCATATATACTCGTAAGCACTGGTCCGATAAGCATTTTGTAATAAAAACATTAACTAATATAGTACTTTCAGAACGCTTAAGTATCTATGCAATGCTAGCGATGAAATAATTCACAGGAATACCTAGATATATAGAGTTAATTAAAGACAATCTAAATAGATTTTCCTCATACGGTCGAGCGAACATTAATTATTATGCTGCAGTTCGAGAGAATTTAACCAAATCAAATATTAATTCGGTCGGGAACCAGGTCACTTGGGCATTCTCTAGAACCACCTACGATCGTCTTATACAATATTATCTAATAACTCTACATTATTATATTATATCCATTGCTCTGAATCAATTTTCAAAGCTCTAAGCGGTTTTCTCTTAGACTTATATAATATATGTGCTTAATGCCGAAAGTTAAGGTTCCCTGATATGTCTGGAACTTAGAGAATAAAACTAATAACCCGCACCCACGACCCAATGACCGACGGTAATGCAATAAGCTGAGTGCAATTAAGGGGGGGGGTAAGGTTTTTAACTTTTTTTTTTTGCATTTTATTTTTATTTTTTTAAATGAATGTATAACATCGTAAGAATATTGTGTCAAAATTTCAAGTCAATCGGAGCAAAATTGACGAAATTATGAACATTTGAGCGATACTCTGACTGATTTTCTATACCTGCTCGGGCAGCTAAGAGACGCGCTCACCTGAGGACTACCGGACGTGCTATTTGCATTGGAAGAGTTTTGCGTAGACAAGGACAAACAGATGCTGATGATGAAAGCTCTTTGCTGTGTGAACATGGCATCGACGATTATGTGTAAGTATAAAATAAGTGTTGAGTTTTATTTTGAATTTTACAGTGTGCAAAACTTTAAATCGTTTTCCCCACATCTCACGTTTTCAAAGTCGGTGTCCATCATAACTTCAAAACTACTGCACCGATCCTTTTGAAATTTTGAATACTATTTCTGTACATAATTTAAAATCTACTATCTAACGAATGAACTTTGATTTTTTGATTTCAGATGATCTAGCACCAAGTTATGATGGACACCGCAATTCTACTTTTTTCCGAGACACGTCCGAATAATTACTGCCATTGCCGTATTTCTTAATATTTCGTCTTGAAAATTTTACACAATATTCTTCAAATATTATTCTTTAATGTACTATTGGTTTTAATAAAGAGATTTTAACTGTGTCGTCACAAAAAATTCACAAAAACATGCCTTTTTTTGTACGAATTAACCTTACCCCTCCCTTAAGTCATCATTGTTTTGCGGTTCATCTACACTAGTACTATTTCAGCACAAATATCGACAAGTAAACTAATGCATTTTTTTCTATTTTCTCTCGTCTCCCGTCCTTCCCATACTCTACCACTGAATTACCAAATAACTGCAAATGAATGCACAGGTTTGGGAGTGTTTATTTGCGGCATTTTATTTTTATATTAGTCTTATTTTTCATCTATTTCGCTGATATGTGTGAAATTTCATACACAAAATATTTCTATTCCTTTCGATGTTGAGCCATATTGACAGTAGAGTTTAAAGGGCACCCTGTTAACTCTTTTATTTGGAAAATTCATCTTATTCGATTTCCCTCTACTGTCTTAATTCATCCGAGCCATAACATCTTAAAATACGACCACGAGATTACTAGGCGAGAGACTTAACCACTATTTACTTGATTTTTCAGACCAATCATCGCTTATTTGACCATACCAATTCGTTTTTATATTTCTGTTTTACATCCTACGTGTATTGAAATGAGAGCACCTAGGTACATAACCTCACATATTTGTAATAACTATCAGAATGTCTGGAAATTGCCGATCGTTGTCCTCTGTGTCCCAGTTGGCAGCTTTTGCCCCCCTTTCGACCGCTTCAATTCAATTCAACATCGGGCCGAGTCTCTTGGGTGTGGGGGTCCGTGGTTGCTAAGCTAAGCTAGGTTAAGCAACACGGATGTGAGATAACTGGACTAACCTGACACCTCCTGGTTAGTGAGTGCCGCTCTTGCTAATGCATCTGACTACGGGTTAGCTCCCGCGGGTCTGAACTATGCAAAATTTGATAAGTGACTTTGATTCACTCGATCGACTCTCCTCTTGTTGGAGTCCCTCCATTTGCCCAAATTCTCGAGTCAACTCTGTTTTCTAAGATCAGCTCTATATTATTACGATATCCTCATCATTACTTACATCCATTATCGATACACTATTCCCCTTTGTGAGTCTAGCGCTCTTTTCGCTCCTTCGCCAATCTTTGCCCTGTCACTTCTAAAGCTCCGAGCATTTTATCTATATTATTATGTCATCATCATCATTATCATCTTCTTCCCCTTGACCTAGTGGGTTCGGGGACCCAAAGACTCGACAAGGTGCTTCCATGATCCCCTGTTTGCGCTGCTTCTGCTCGAGTCAACCAGTCCAGACCCATTCTGTTTTCAAATACATTTTTTTGTTGTCTCTCCCAGCTTAATCTGGGTCGACCCACCGGCCGTCTTCCCTCCGGGGTTGCCAAGAGGATTCTTCTTGGTATTCGGTCCTCTGGCATTCTGAGCACATGTCCAAGCTACCTCAGTTGTGATTTTTCTATGTGCAGGAGTAGGGGCTCCATGCCGAGTGTGTGCCTTATGTCGGCACTTCTCACTCTGTCCATCCTTAGAAAACTCGTCTCGGCAGCCTGGACCTTTGATCTCACCCTCTCCGTCAGGATCCAAATTTGATGGCCACATATTAGAGTGGGCCTGTACACAGATTTGAAAACAGTCAGTTTTGCCTTGACACTAAGGTCGGATTTTCTTATCACCGCACTATATAAAGAGCGTAGAACATTATTATGTTTTACGGCTTTTTTATTTACATAGTTGTGTGTCAATACAGTAGAGTGTGGCGGTGATTGTAAGTAACACTACCTTAAACAATAGTACAGGCTTTTGTCAGCTACCGCAGTTTTTTTTTTACTTTTGAGAAATATCGTTAACGCGAGCAGTCCAAACGACACGTACAGAGCATAGTAGGTACTAAATAGCACACAAGGAATGCTCAGGTTAATGATATCTAAAGCTTGCCTTGCTGACAAGCATTTTATTCCTTTCCGTCACCCCCTTTTCAATATCTTTCTCAACCTTCCCTATTCTACCAAACTTCTTCTCAAGTATACAAGCTCTCACTTGTTTCGAACATTCATCCCGTATCTATAACAATCGTTATTTTTATTTAATCATTAATCACATTATGACACAAAACTTACCTAACCTAACAGCACACGTTAGGTTAGATAAGTTTTCCTTTGAACTTTTATAAACTTCGAATGCAGTTGATTTCCCATATATCCTCAAGAAAGAAATCAAAAAGACTGCAATAGGCGAGACATAACAAGATTATACGAGAACGAGGCCCCCTCACACAAGCTATCCTGTATTGGGTGTGTTCCTGGGTTGGGTGTATATTAGTGATGGGTCCGCTCTGTACTCACTACTACAATGTAGTACTACATTACATTGAAGTGCACACTTCGCATGTTTTGAAGTGTAGTGCACACTACAAACACCAAAGTTATTGAAAGTATAAACTTCAGTATACTTCATTTCAAAGCGAACACTACAAAGTACACACACTTCAAAGTTATCGAAAGTATGAGAAACATACTTTAAATAGTGCATTTTTTACGTGAAATTTTTGGGAAGTTGATGTAGCTAAATGAAGAAATCTCTGGAAACTGTAACAACCCCCCCCCCCCATGGTTTAAAAAATTTTGGGAAGTTGATGTAGCTAAACGAAGAGAATCGAATGAAGAAATTTTTTTTTAGGTCGCCAAATGTTACTTCTGATAAAATATCTTAAATATTTTTCTCGTTGTCCTTTTCTTTTTTTTTTTAGCTCGCCAAATTTATATTTGGGAAAAAAATATTTACTTCACTAGTACTACAATTTTTTTTGTTTCACTTCACTTCATTAATATTACAATTACTTCATTACTTCACTTCATTTACTTCACTTCATTTCGTAGTACTAATTACTTCATGTAGTTTTTACTACAATTGTAGTGTACACTTTGTAGTCTTCAAACTGGTGAACGTGTGTGTGTTGTAGTCTTCATTTTGAAATGTAGTTTTTCCCTTCGCTAGTGTATATCGATATTTTAACAGATTTTCGCATCGAGACAATCCCCGAGGTAGGGATTTTGCTCCTAAGACATTCTTATGAGATAAATCAAGGCTTCCCATATACAATACCATGTCTCAGAATTTCGAAGTATCTCGCTTCATTTCACGCTTGTCGCGCGTCAAACTTCATTTTTTTTTTTTATTAAACGCTTCACCAGGCCAAGAGGTCCAATTAGTGAAGTCGTTACATCTCAAAAACATCCAAGCTTGATAAATCACGTAGCTTTGTTGTGACCTCACCGGGAATGGAATATTATTCCGTTTGCCTTGACTGTCTGGTTCATCTGTTGGATGAATTAGAATATCCCTAAGAATAAATGCCATATATGTTTCTAACTTTTCTGAATACATTTTCGATGGTAATTATTAATAATGCAACGAATACGAATGCGAATATTCGTATTCGCCGAATAGTATATATTTACCGAATACTCGTATTCGCCGAATATCATCACGAATATTAAAAACAAACTATTTATAACTGAACGCAACGCAAATTACGGTTTGGCTGTGCACCGTTTGAGGATTCCCCCAACATTGAATGAATGGATTTGTTGAGTTCTGAAGTTGTCAATTGTTACTTGTTTCACAGCGTAACGTGAGTTCTTTCATCTAGATTCGTTGGGTTATTAATAGTGTTGGTGCTCATTTCATGTAGTTTTTGTTTTGTAATTCGTATTGTTCGTTCCATTTTATTTCCATTGTGTGTTAACTCTTATAAAACAATTTCAAATAAAATCTAATAACATGAAAAAAGTGATATTTATTTTCGACCGCTGGGAATGTGCAAACGGATAAAAGAAATGTGCTTTTTGAACAAAAATTTGCCGGTGGTAAATTTTAATTATTAAATCTCTTAGTAAAAAAAGAACAGTGATGTATTATTTGTATTATTCGTATTCGTATTCTTATTCGCCAAATAGTGAGCTTGATATTCGTATTCGTGAAAGTAGTATTCGTTGCATCACCAGTAATTATGATTTAAGGTAACATTTTTCGGTATATATCAAGTCTCCGTTTTAAGTCGAACGTCATGAATCTGGGACTGAGTTTTTGTCTCTTTCTATCAATCACAAGCTAATTATCTCCTTATCAAACTCCTAACACGTGTATACTGAGAGTTATCTCAACAAAATCTATAATATTTATCTCATTCCATGTAAACGGGGCATTAGACATCGACGAAGAAACTCTGACATGACATTAGTTTTAGCGCGAATAATGTATTTCTCAAAACATACTTTTTCCAGGAATAAATTATCAGTCAATTTGACGTGACGTTATTGTAAGGGATACAGGATACCACGTAACAGGATACGGTAACAAAAATCACAATGAGAAAAGTTTGATATTTTCGTTATTACAAAACACCTTCCAAAGCTTTCGATTTATTAAATTCCTGTTATATTTTTAGAGCGTAAAAGAAGTAGAGAGACGTTAAATATTATGGGCCTTAAAAAGTTTGTTCATCCTTAAAACTTACAGAGGAAGGAGGCATTTGTTGTGTTTGAGAATTCCGAACTAAAACAAAAAAATTCAGTTAATTTTTTTAAAACCCTTTTTTTCTGATTAAGTAAGCTGTATTTGCGACATATAAAGGCATTATCTCTTGCGCCATATAAAGGCATGTTAGGATTTGTTCTGCATATGGGCATTATCCTTGGCTTTACCCAACCGAGTTTCTCCAGGGTATGCTTGGCTACAATAGTCTAGAAACTAGAAGGAATGTGTATTTGATTACACATTTTTATCGATTGTTGCGCGGTATGATCGATAATCCTGAAATCGTGCAGAGAATTGGTTTGTATGTTCCTGATAATACATTAGATATCGTCAGCATAGATTGTTTCACATCCCAATATACAGGACCAACCTGCCGATGGTTATGCCTGTTGGAAGAGCCACAGCTATGCTGAACAAAATCGCTTTGGGTATTGATATATTCCATGTGTCTGAGGGGGTTTTCCGAAGCGGGATTCTCCTACACCTTTGACCAGATTTTATGTTTTTTTTAATTAATTAAATATTTTTATTTTGATATATACTTCCATAATAATAATGAGTAGCTTGTTGGTCTTGTGGTTAGGACACTGGCCTCGTGATCCAAAGGTTGCGGGTTCGAACCTCACTCCAGACTAGCAAGTTAGTCCTATTTACATAGCACAAGCGTTTAGCTTAGTTTGAAAATAGTAAAAATATTGATGTAACACGTATTCCGTGTTCACATCTCTATTTAAAAAAAAAAAAAAATACGTATGCCTTGAATACTTATTGTAATGTACATATTATTAAATAAATTGAATTGAATTGAATATCACGGATTTTTGATAAAATTTAACAAAAACGCAACATTTTAAACTTGTCATTTTAACATTAATTGATAATGTATTATAATAATGATAATGTATAGTGAGAAGTATATATTTTTACTGAGAGGAAATATGTCTACACATTTTTTTTAAACAAAGGGAACGATATTTTTGAGTGATATCGCAATTACTTTTTGATGCAACATGATTATTTTGATTTGCACTTAATTGAACTTTTAGTGCATTATGCAACCCAAAAGATTCTCCCTACTACTCCCCGACCTCCTACGCTGCTCCACTCGAATAAGATGACAAAATTTCTGCATTTAGGTTAGTTATAAATTACACCTGATGATGTCAGGGACTACTCCTCTCGAAACAATAGTTGTGATAAATTTAACGCAACGTGTGTGAATTACACACGTTGCGTTAAATTAGTGCAAGTCAAAATAAAAAGTACGATGTATGATTTTGCAAAATTGCTTCGATATAACTCGAGATATACCGTCGGGGACATAATGCGTCGCATGCTCCAGTAGGGACCACTTGATAAAACGCTTGAAACAGGCTGGTCAAAGGGTGGGAAGGGAATGGTATTTATTTGTTTAAGAATTTTATATACTTGTAGACATAAAAGTAATAAAACACAATAATTTCGTTGTCTGTCCGTCCACCCGTCCTTTAGGTCCGTAATTTCATTCGAATTCACGGCTAAAAAAACGTAATTAAAAATTGAGATGGGGCCACCAAACCCGAACCGGCTCTTCAACGCATGTTGCAACGGCCGGCACTCCGTGCCAAAAAGATGCTGTAAATATGTACTAAGTCTTAGTAAAGATGCGAACCAATGTTCCGCCATTTTTGACGGATTGTAGCTAGTAGAGAAATAAAATTAAATAAGTGAATATCATTAAAGGGTCATCTCCACGTGAGATTTACTATAATTTTATATTTTAAAACTCGAGTCTTGAGAGTATCAAAATCTTAAGTCTTAATCCGACTACATTCAAATATATTTTTAAAATACATGGATTAGGTGGAAACACAAATAATTAATTAATTAGATACTGACAAAATGAGTCGGAGTGTAAAGGTGGTTATAACGAGAATATTGAGAGGACATCTTTTGAAACTATTGAACGACGATGCTCTCTTAGTCTAATGACCTAATGTTGAGAATTCTATTGAGATAGAATTAAACACCATCGCATTTTATCTTTGCTGTCATATCCAAAAACATTCCCTACCATCGCGTACAATGTTTATCAAAAATAATGAATAAAAAGGCCCCACTCCTTTAAAATGGTCATGTAGCACTATCCGTACAGTAAAACGATATCTATGTGTCAGTTAAAATCTTTCTCTACTCAAATATGAAATTTGACACTGGGTCTCACTGAACATCCACCGGACGTGAGACATTGCGTACACTTAAGCCATGTATTCACTAGGAGACAAATTGTCCCTCAACATCACGCGCGGCACAGAGTCTACGTGACGTTGCAACGTCGCGCACAACATAGCGCGGCATTTCTACGTGCCGCGGCAACGTTGCCATGCGCACGGTTCCCGAGCGAGCTCGCGGTGACATCGCGCCGCGCGCCAGTACCACGTGGTATGTTTACAAGTGAATGCGCATGCGCTGTAACTGTATACCACTCAACATGACATTAGTGTGGTGAAACGAGTTTGTTATCCAACTGATCGAGCTCTAATTGAGCTGTAATTGCAAGTCTGATGTGAGGGCCAGCAGCGTTCCGTAATATTGTGTCTTGCTTGGCTATGGAAGGCCCGATTATTTGTAATAAATTTTCAAAATCAGTTGTTGTCATTCGAGTAAAATTGACAAAAGATCCGTCAGGCATTCGAAGATCGCATAGAATATCCATCCTTCTTTCTCTTTGCAGTAAATAATTTCGCACCCACCACCTTTTTCTCCTCTCCTCGATAAATTCGTTAGAATAAATAGATGCGCAGCACTAATTACCATAACCTCATCGGGCGAATTTCCGCGACAAGTGATATGCGAGTCCCGGTGTGTACACGTCAAATGACCGCGTCATTGTCCCCGAAACATGAGCGTAGATGTTGATGCGACATGCCGCGCGGAATGTTTCGTGATTTGTCTCCTAGTGAATACATGGCTTTGTTGCTCGAGTGTGTCACGTCGCGGGCCACCAGCGATATCGGCCACGACCACTGGCGTAGCGAGGTATAGCCAAGAGCCTCCCCAGGGCAATCTCTAATATACTTTATGCTGCCGCATTATTTATGGCACACAAGTAAGATTTTTTACAGTTTTCTCGTCACTTACCTTATTACATAGCAACCTAAGAATGTTCTTAGGTTTTCACGGCCACTCAGAATCTTCACGTTTGTGTTTACTGGGGTATTATGCCGTGTTGTTACGACCTTGTAATGAATGTCTCTGTCTGGAGACATTAAGACAGTTTTTGGTACCAACTTCAAAATTAAGGATATGTTGAGATCAGCGAAGGATCGAGATCGCTTAGAAACAGACGGTGTGTATAGACTCGATTGTCAAGACTGCGATAAAGTATACGTGGGGCAAACGGCGCGTACCATTTCCAAAAGGGTCAACGAGCACAAACGGGCATGCAAACTCGGTCATCCAGAAAAATCAGCACTGGCTGAGCATTTTCTGGATACCGGCCATCATTTTGCATTCGAACCGAAAATCCTTGGAAAGCCTAAGAGTCACCATGCGCGTCTTATCAAGGAAGCACTAGAAATCTACAAGCATCCGATAAACATTAATAGAGATGATGGTCTCAAATTAAAAACATCTTGGTATCCGGCGCTTCAAAGTCATTCTCGTCGCAGACTCCGCAGAGGTAGTGATCAGACAACAGATGAATCATACATACTACACATCATGACTTCGGCACGGTATTGCAAGCCGATACTTAACCACAACACCAACATTCAAGACAACACATCAGCCCTGACCCTGCAATGGGATCCGGAACGTCGGCCCGAAAGGTCGTAACAACACGGCATAATACCCCAGTAAACACAAACGTGAAGAAACATAGCAACCTCTTGGGAGTATGCAGTATGGATTAAAAATTTCGCTACTTAATATGTTTTGTCCTGATCAATTTGCCCAGTCTTCTGAGGCTTGTTTCCAGGATCGCTTTTAATGTTGGTCTTTTGAAGGTTAGCTTTCAGGGAGTCTGAGATATTTCTTCCTTCTGCCAAGGGATGAACTTTATCGGGAATCGGGAGTCCAGTACTCGGTACTACTGAGTATTAATTGACTTGTAACAATTGATACAAATCACGACAGTTAAATAGCTGCTTACAGGTAGCTCAAACGCTATATGCCCTCATTCCTGTTATAACCCTATTCACTCTCTCTGTCTCTTTCATTCACTCGACAGACGTTCATCTAGATCAAGGCCGCCCAACCCCGGGCCCGCGGGCCACAATGTGGCCCGCGAATGCTTTATGAATGGCAAAAGAAGACGTTCAACTTGTAAATAGTTTCGGATATAACATATGTTTTAATCTTAATTACGTATATAAAAATAATTATCGCACATATCTAACTGAACAACGTATTTATTATTTGTTCATATTGTTAACAGTGTCAACATCTGATCTGACGCCTAACAAAAGAGAATTTTTTTTATTTTATTTTTTTTATTTATTAATTTATTTCTTTTTTTTACATCTCAGACCCACAAAACATCACAATGATATTTGTCTGTAGGTGCATCAATACATATATATAAATAAATTGTATTTACCAGAAATACATTCATATTAATTAATTACAATAGATCTTATAAACTCAAATACAAATCAACAATACAATACAACAATACAAATATTACCAAAATCAAAATAAGTCTCTTTTATTTAATAACATATTCATTAATTCTGTATTTTGCCCTTTTTTATTAATATCCATTTTGACACGACATGGGATTTTATTTAATATTTTTGGTATGACATATTTTAATGTTCTTTGTCCATATTTATTTATGACCTTCGGTATTCGTAGTCCTTCTTTAACCGTAAATCTGGTACTATGTTTATGAATCAATCTATGCTTATATGTCCCATCTTCATGATATCGTGTAATTAGTTTGTACCACAAGATAGCATTAATTGGCATAGAGCCTTGTTTCTTGAAGAGTTCCTGTATATATTTAGTAGCACTTTCTTTATTTATTAATTTTATAGCCGAATTTTGAATATTTTGAATTTTTCTAATATTAGTTTTGCAAGTTAGACCCCAGCTAGTTATTCCATACCTTATTACCGATTCCGCTAAAGATTGATATATAGTTTTCATAGTCTGTATCGGAACATACTATTTAATCTTGTTTAATTTATTTAATTTAATTAAAACAGAAACATTTTTAGAAATCAC
Organism: Agrypnia vestita; assembly: GCA_016648135.1. Classification (NCBI taxonomy): domain Eukaryota; kingdom Metazoa; phylum Arthropoda; class Insecta; order Trichoptera; family Phryganeidae; genus Agrypnia; species Agrypnia vestita. Next base: position 70,015 of record JADDOH010024916.1, on the reverse strand, counting down.
ATTAATTGTACCAATTATTTAGATTTAGATTTTTTTAATTTTGATCCATTATTTGGCAGAAGATGCTATTTATTTTTTTAATAAACGACAACATCATAATATTGCATTTCTTTTGTTGCATAATATTTTAATAACTAAGGCTTAATTTAAATCGTCAACAAAAGTAATAAAAATAGGAATCGTCAGTGGTCAGTGGCCCGCCTGTGATTTTTGAATCGTCAATTTTTCCCGACTGTTAAAAAGGTTGGGCAGCCTTGATCGAGATACATCACAGAGTCTTTGCAGGTTTTTCTTGGCCTCCATGTTAGCGTTTTCCCAAGGCAGCCGGGAATATATAATCTTATTTGGTAGTTTGATTTCAGGTATTCTTACTATGTAGCCAAAACCCATCGATTCTAATGAAGGATAATGGCTTCGATGGTCGTTAGTTTGGCTTCTTCAAGCACACCATCGTTTGAACTTTTATCTTTTAGTAGTCTTTTTAAACATCGTCGTTAGTAATGTTGTAGAACCTTGATATGTCCTCTGTAGGTTGTCACGTGTCAGAGACCTTTCGAAGTATCTTGATGTTCTTGCTTAGATCATATTATTGAAATTTCTCTTTCTGGGGCGATCAAACTCAGCAAATTCAATTGTCCTTTTGATGCAATATTGTATCTCTTCATATGCTACAAAAAAACATTTAATTTTATTTTATTCATTATTATCAAATTGCCCACGGCCTTAGAGACTTTTACATTATCAACATTTTAATTTTATATACATACGCGATGTGTGAAAAATAAATTTAATGATATAAGAAAAGATAACTTTGTACATTTATTTTTATTTATTTATTTTATTTTATTAATTGCACGGCTTAATAGCCTTTTACAACAGGTATATACATAATTAAAATACAACAAACGATTAAATGTAAAAGAAAAATAAAGGGTATAAATGTAAAAAAGTGTATATACATAGTTTAAATATAATGAGGTTAGACATATATGTAAAAAAAGTATATATGCAAAAAAGTGTAAAGTAGTGATCTCAGAAATTTTTACTCGCCGATAATATAGCAATATTAAATTTGAATAGCCAGGTATATATAAAAAATTTAAGACATTATATAAAAATTTAATATTTTGAAAAGAAATGATCATAAAATGATTTTTTAAATTTTGAGAGAGATAGATTTAAAATGTCGACATATGTAGGTAGTACATAAAGAAAATAAGATAAAAACATTTAAAAATGCACATATTGACTGAGAGAACCTAATCCGGGTTATTTTATTATCTCAACAGAGCATCATGAACATCACACTGCAATTATTGCCAAGCCTGTGTAGCCTTTACACAGGCGCATCGGTGTAAAAATAATTGTATTTATCTCTTTTGTATGGAACAACACCAACTACCTGGTACTCCAGGTGACAAGATAGAGGATATCAACTCCGTCAAATCCAGGACATCTTGCTTGCCATGAACCATTTTGATAAAAATAATAAAGCACTCAATGTTCTTCTACATCACAAGTAAGTCAATTTAAGATAACTCAACATGCGATCATAATTAACTTATTCAACTGGTTATATATATTATATATACAGTATGGTATATTACTTTTATAATATATTTATCAATATATTAAAAATTTCCTTTAAAACACAACGAAACAATGTGCCTCGTATGCACGGCTTACACATACTAACTCGATTGTTTTTCTTGAATGGAAAGAGGTCTACTAATTGAGTCATTAAGTACTATCAATAGTGCATAATTCAGATTATTATTATACATAATTCAGATTTTACAAAAATGACTGTTAAAGTTGCTTGCTACTTTTTTTACAATATTAAATTCTTTTTGATTCGAATCAGTTTATAAAAACATTATGCATGGCCCAATTTTACAGAACTGACAAAAAAATCGTACCTGAATGATATAAAATATTTAAAAATAATCTTGTAATATAGTTATAAAACACTATTGATATTCTAACGAGATCCTAAATCACTTAAAAAGCTGCACGTGGATCTGGAATGTTTTAGAATCGTGAGAAAGAACTAGAAGGCAGTCGATCATACCCGAACGTTCGCGAAGTGACATTTTCTCTATAAAAGGCAGCACAATCGTTACCCAGAACATACAAGATTCTCGAGTGACGAGCGTGAAATTAGTCTGATTTACATAATACTGCTCATGTTATTTTCGTGTGCAGTGACTTTTGTAGTTAATAAAACCATTAATTAATATCATTGTGACAATATCAGCGACTCAGTCATATGATTCAATTTTTTAAGACTTGCGTAGTAAAGAGAATTCGCTGACATGGTCGATTCATTAAATACATGAGCCGATCCTTGGTCCACCTCCACTGGCCTCAACTGTGAAGCTCACCCTGTTTAGTATTACCTTCACCTTACCTGCTTCCCGGGCCCGACACCCGGGAAGTTAGCGAATTCCTCCGCCGCTGAAAGGGCCACATCCAGGATTTATGGCCGGCGCTTCGGGGAAACCTTTTTGTGAAAGTGATTTGGGGAACCCTTTCTAAATCTGACCTTTTTTCGCTTTCAATATCTAATGCTGTTTCCACGCAAACATTCACACAATAAGAAATTGTAATAATGTTCGTTTATACAATACTAGCGGCTGCCCGGCGTTACCCGCGATTAAAATATATTTTTAAAATTTAATTACGAGAGGAGGAAACGGGTTATCTTCAATTAAAGCAGACCCTAAATGATATGGAGAAAGAGGATGCTGTGTATCTCTCTGTATTTTTTCTTGGAATTTCTTCCTTTCATGTGTATCATATTTTGCTTAATATTTCTGTGTTTATCACAAAAATAATTTTAATAATAATGTGGGACTATTTATAAACAGACGCTACGAGTTAAAAGAAAGTAAGTAAAAAAGTAACCCATAAAAACCAAGTTTTTATTATACTCTCCTTCTTTGTAAAATATAACAAGAATTCAAGACGAATTAAAACATATAACATAACACCAAACTTACAGTAATTTAATATATTTCTAAAATGTCAGATGTTTTGATCTTTGATAGACACTTCATGCTTTGAAGAATAAATTCTAAAAACATTTTTCAGTCAATTTAGATTTTCGAAATTCGTATTGAAGTACCTATTATGTATACCGACGGAGTAATTCAAATTTAGAAAATATTCCGCGACGTTATCGGGCCGCCGTTGCTAGTAATCAAACTTTGGTAATGATTCCAGTTTGAAAAAACCATTAAAATTTCTAAAAATCCGAAATTATACTAAAATTTTTAATTTTTTTGTAACGAAAATTTGATAGATCTTCTTGATCGTCGCCACGAGTCTGCTTGCAAAGTTTCAGCTCGATTGGATCAAGGGAAAAGAGTTAAAAATCGATCCAAAGTTTTTTCGTCAGATAAGCAGACAAGACGACAAGTAGACAAGCAGACGCAACGAGTTAAAAGAAAGGGAGTAAAAACAGCTCAAAACATAAAATAATAAAAGAAAGCAACGAATATTAAAAATGTTCTGGGGAAGATTTTGTAAATAGGTGCGCTTTAAGTCTTTTCTTAAATAAAGGCTCTGAATCCGTGTTTCTTATCAGGGAGGGCAGAGTCCCACGCTTTGGGGCCCGCCACCGCAAATGCCCGTTCGCTGAACCTAGTTTTCTGGCACTGGCTTGCCGGTTCCACAACCCTTCCTACCCTGAAGTAGACGCTGACCTGAGAGTTTTACTTCTATGTTCTTGGATACTTCTATTTTCATGTGTATATTATGCTTTATATTTCTGCGTTTGTTTCACGCTTTACTCCTATGTTCTTGGTAAGTATTTGCGTATTTTCAAAAAATGTTTTATTTCTATATTCCCGGGCTGGATACTTATATTTTTGTATTTATAATGCGTTCTTACTTTATTTATGCTACATATATGCTATATTAATTTTTCATTTTATTGAATATTTCATAGAGATATATTAAACGCACGCAATAAAAATTTATAATAAAGTTAACGACCATTTAATTATTATCATATACCAACCCTTAAAATAAAACTAGGGCAAATTTGAAATGCATTCACGTACAATATAAGGTAGATTTAATATAATTCAGTGCAAAGGATTTAATATAAACACATATAATATATCGAGAAGTAGGATGGTAAATATCTATTCAGGGTCTTAAAGAAAAACTTTGCTAACTTTGCAACGGGTCGGTCATAGGGTGTAAAATTGTTTAGAGAACAGACAGAAAGACATTCAGTTTTATCGGTATACATATAATTGTGAATACAAAACGAAAGCCAAATTAGTGTAGTCATTAGCGATCATGTTGGCAATCATAATCTTGCGAGCAGCAACACCAAACATTTGAGAAGTGGATTTTCCAAACCATTACCTTGTTTTTTAGCCAGATACATAGATTCGCAGATCCACATCTAAAATTATTCAAGCCGCTTTAGCATTGTTTCAATGAACATCCATGATTCCATTTCAAAGTACGAGGACAGTTAGCATCGAATCATTCGCAAATTTGTGTTTTGGTCTGGTCTGGCCTGCACTATACTTTTCTTGCGGAGGAATATAGTTCTGGTTTGCCCTATACATTTAATTTCCGTAGAAGGATCGTAGTTTTCACTCTCCCTAGCATAATTCCATCTATGTAGTATAAGGCCGCCATTATAGGTTTGGTTTTGTTTTTTGATGGTGCATTTTGTCGTATTTGCAATTAGTTGAAGACCATATACAGGGTTATTTGTAAAACATTAATAACCTCGCAGGACTACATTCCTGCCTTGATTATGAGTCGAAAATGTTCAAGCTATCATGACCTAATATCAATAGATATGGGGATATGCGACATCAAAGTTTGCATTTTTTTTCAATATTTCTGACTTCTTTTTTGTAAAACGTTGGACTATCATTACAGTAACTTATATCGATTACGAAAAATCCATTCGTTTCAATACAAGTTAAATTATAAATGATAAAAACCCTGAAAACTTTGAAATTCAAAGGTTTTTATTATTTTATTTGACTCGTACTAAAGGGAATGAATTTTTCATATTCGATATAAGTTACTGTAATGATAGTCCAACGTTTTACAAAAAATAAGTCAGAAATATTGAATAAAGATGCAATCTTTGATGTCGCATATCTGCATAACTATTGATATTAATTAGGTCATGATAGCTTGAACATAATCAAGGCAGGAATGTAGTCCTCGAGATTATTAATGTTTTCCAAATAACCCTGTATAATACCTACATATTTCGAGAGTACTTGGAGATCTTCCATGGAGCTAGAATTACGGCACCATCCGCGTAGCAAAGGTTACATAATTTCTTCACATTTATTACCAAGCCCTCTTCTACTTCACAGAGTCTACCAAATGTGTGTGAAGTTATAAGGAAAGCCGAGTGCGGTTACGCTCGACATTATTTGTTTTAGTTTTAGATTCATCTCTGCCGCCGCTAGTTATCGCGGGGCATCTGCGGCCCCGCCCTCCATCTTGTTTGACCAACTTCACCTGAATATTAAGCGGGAAACGCCATCTTTCTTTCTTCGCGGCATTCGGGCCGTGAGCGGAATAGACAATTATGCATGAGACTCCGAGACGTAGATTCTCTTCCCAGACAGCTTATTGTCTATGAAATTTTTAATACCTACCACCCCATCATTTAATAATACAGGAATTAAATTTGCAGGTATTGTATTTTAGGTTATATTGCATAGACGTACTATAAATATAGACTAGTCACTAAAAAACAAACACACCGGCGCAATATTTCATTTCTTACTGAAGTTTTGGAATTGTTATCAGTGTAACCAAAACTGAAGGACTGATTTTAATGTGTGCCAACATAACCAGTGAATTCCATAGACGATGCTTCGCGTAAAGAATAAAGGCAGTTTCAGAATGACAAACTGTATACCGTAGAATAGAGCATAAACCAAAAAGACATCACTTAACCTTCGGATAGGTACCGGAAAATCGAAAATAGGATCGGGGTACAAATGGGACCCTAGTCAAATTTGGCAGCAACTCAAAATAGTTTGTACCATAGACGTATTTTATATATAGACCAGTCATTAAAAAACAAATCTGAGACATCTAGTCTCTGCTGTCTTCTATTACGTACTAAATGTATTAGTCAGAAAAAGATAGAAGGTATTTTCATAACCACGTATAAGAAAGGACAATAAAACATAATTTTGTAGAACGAATGCGTATGAAGTTGTAGCTAATCGCAGTTTACTTTTTGCCTTTTGCGCGTTTTATCTTAACAATTTAAAAAATCCAACTAGAAATATGTCTGTTTTTTGTGTTAATCATTGTAATAGTTCATCACATATAAAGAAGAGGATATAATCTTTCTTAAGTGAGTTTTATTTCAATAATTTGTGAAATTCAAACCGACTTCAGAGTACGGAGATTTCTGTATTTTCTACGTTGGTAGTCTATGATAATTTCTTTTTTCTTCTTATAGCGCAGCTAACCAACTCCTGCGATGTGCGTCTATATTCACAGTAATTCGTGTTATAGTTCTGTGTAGCGTAGTTTGTAACTACATAGTATATTTTTAGTACGTCTATGTGGTCAGCGTTCTAACATCCAGACGAGAGTACCTAAACATACGAATATTGGCCTAAAAGACTCGTTATATTGAGTTAGTAATAATGTATACCAGGCGCGTGCAGTCAGAATATTGAAGCATGAGTTGTAGGTAAACACATATGTAGTTAGGAAAAATTTCGAAATAAATATGTAATCTCTTAACATTCCTGACTCTTTTTATCAGGTTATAGTACTTATATAATAATATTTTGTCAGGTAAACATGTAATTTCTTACTTATATAATAATATTTTGTCAGGTAAACATGTAATTTCTCGTTTTTCTTTCTCCAAAGTATGTGTCTATCTTCAACTCATGCTTCAATGTTCGCACTTTCCTGGTTAATACTATGTACAATCACTACTACCCATGGACGCTCCAACTCCAACGCCAAAAAAGGACATTAAACGGCCGGAGATGGGGCTTGAACCCCGGGCCAGCAAACCCGATCCGACAGCTTAACGCATATTGCTACCGCCGCCTCTCCGTGGACCGATATAATGTACACGGGCTTAGCAAAGACACCAACCATTTCATGTTCCGTTATTTTTCACAGGTACGGCTAGTCACAAATACTTTTGATAGATTCAGTTCAGTTGGTGATGATCACCGATGTGGAGTGTAAGGAAGGAGTCCGACTCTACCGTGACGTAGTGTAACGTGTGGCCAGTAAGTAAGAAGAACACAAGGCAGTACAAATAAATTATCACAGTGGGTACATACACTGATTGCGATTTAAATATAATAATGTTACAAGTAAGTTGAGGTTACAAAGTGTAGTGCATGTAAACGTTCAAAGTAGGAATGGGTCCTTCACTGACGTCAAATTAAATTGTGTTTTTTCTCTTTTTCAAATAATACGTAATCATTTTTTGAAAGTTCTACGTGATTACAAATCTAAGACTTTTCCGTTTATTTGAATGGACTATTCTAAAGACATCTGTAGTATATTCTCGTGAACTTTAGATTTCGAAGCTGGTAATGATACCTCTTTGAGTCTCCTATAATTTATCTTAATTAAGTAATCTTCTAGTAACTATGTTTTCAGAACATACACCTTCTTCTTCTTCTTCATGTGCCCTGTCGGTTCCCCCCGATGTCGGCGATCATCTGGGAGAAAGTTTCCCTGTCCAGGGCAGTGCGGAACAGCTCTTCGACGCTTCTTATTCCGGTCCACTCTCGGATGCCGCCTCTTTCCGACCCCTCTGCGACCCTCAATCTTCCCCTTCATGACGAGCTGAAGGATGGAGTATTTTTCGCCTCTCATTATATGACCAAAATATGAAATTTTACGGAGCTTTACTATGTTGAGTAACTGTCTGTTGTATTTGCTTTACGTAAAACTTCGTAATGTTGAGTAACTGTTTGTTGTATTTGCTTTACGTAAAACTTCAACATTACTAGTCATGTCAGTCCAAGATATCCTTAACATTTTACGATGTATCCACATTTCGAACGCCTCTAGGCGATTTAGAGTAGTCACCTTCAGCGTCCATGCTTCGACACCGTAAAGTAGAACTGACCATACATAGCATTTGATCAATCTCTGTCTGAGCTTCAAGTTTAAATCGTCATTGCAGAGTAGACTTTTTATCTTATTAAAAGATGCACGGGCAGTCTCTATTCTGCATTTGATCTCCGTATACATACAAATAAAAAATTATCTGTCTGATTAAGGAAAAAAGACAGTTTGAGTAAGTCTCGGAAAAATATCATCCACCAGATAGTTAGCAAGGCGAATGCCTACGGACCACTTTGAGATGGGCTCCAAGGTGAAGATTGCACAAAAGCACAGCATTGCACCGGCAAAAACACATTTCTATATTGATGAATGAAAGATATGTATCCGGGATCGTGGCTTGTCATTTACCATGTTGCTGGAAACGTCGAATGAATCATTGATTTTAACACAGCAAACTCGTATCATTGAAATGGCCGCGACTTCTGCTCTTTGCGTGAGAATAAAAAATGTACGATTTCTGCTCGCTGTTTGACTGTGAATTTTCATCAGTCTTTTTTATTTTAAATGGATAGAATAAAAATATGCTATAACTCTACTTGAGTTTAATAATTCATTATGCTACTCGAGTTTCGAGAGTGACAAAATCTCTCATCGACAGACGAAGTGCTAAGCTAAAAAGATTCAAATATAGAAGGAACAAGGCCAAGTGGAAATACAAATTATTAATTAGGTACTGAATAAGTTGGATTTACTGGTATAAAGTTGAAAGGTTGTTGTAACGTTAATAATGAGAGGAGAGGAGAAGAGTTAGTAAGTGTAATATTGCAAATCAAATTAATAGCCGTTTTTATTTCTAAACTTCACTTTTCATTTTTTTATCTTTACCGTATATTTTTTTTAATAAAGATGCGAATACGAAATACGTGCCGCATCAATGTTCTTACTACACTCGGGTCTCGTATAACACGGTTATATGGTTCCACAAAAACATCGTGTAATACAAATCCATGTTATACAAGGTTTGAAGTTCATACAAAATTAGGGTTTGCGTTCCAAAAAAAATCGAAGATAGTTTATATGAATATGTATTTTTTTAATAAAAATATATGAATTTACATATTTATTGAAAAAAAACTTGAATAACACATATAATATAATTCATATTAATCGTTATCATGTATTTTATATATGGATATTTGTATAGTCTTCTTTATTATTCTTTTTTTGTATAATCTTCTCTTTTTTCTTCTTTTTTAATATGTTCATTTTTAATTTATTGATGTAAATGTAATAAATATAATGTAGCATTCATTCATCATCGCTATCACTTAGAATAATTCTTAATTTTTAATCTTTTTCGACATCGGTTGTGAGTTTTCGGAGGAGGGCTCTGAATTTCTTGTGGTTTAAGCCTTCAATATTTTCAAAATAAAACGCAATATAGGACTAACTTGCTGGTGTCCTGGAGTAAGGCTCGAATCGCGACTATTCATCGATCGATTCATGACTAAAAATAATAATTATTATCTAGAATAATATGGTTCGAATATACTTTTATTCCATCCTTTTTGAAGACCATCATGAATCTTTATCTGAACGCCGATTTTATTAATAATATAATTTCTTCAATAATAGCAAAATAACTTTGTGGTATTATTATTATTATTATTAAAAAGAAAACTTAAGATGTTCAAATAGCGATAACTTTTCTGAATTTTCAATTATCTTTTGGAAATAAACCATCATTTTGATATTAACAAGGGTTTAGAAATTTTACATACAAATAACATACGATTACCGTTAGATAAATTAGAAATTAGAAATAGTGTTAAGTAGCATATTAAATATTATAAATAACTAAATGTTATTTGCAAGTAGTTACCTATTAAATTTGTTTTCACATTCGTTCCTGATTAATTACTCAACTTTCATACATATATTTTTTGTTTTTGTTAATTTCTTTATTTCCAAATTCAATTCCAATTCCAATTTAATTTATACGTTGTGTCCTGATGAAGTCCCTAAACATGTTGATTATTCAATATATAGTAGTCTTTCTTTTTATTAATAATAAAAATATTGTTCTTTAGTTTATTTACTAAAACAAACGCTTTACTAAAAACGTAACTTAAAAAAATTCAATATTACTATTTCCGCTAAGCATTACGTCATACCTGCACCCTCTATGCAGGCTATTCGGATAAAATATGTTGGTTTTCTACAAGTTTACCTTTCAGCGTCATTTCCATAGCATTCGTGAATGCCTAATGAGGAGGCGACCCAGATCGTCTTTCACTCAGCTGACCCGCCTTTACAAAGAGGGGTCATCAACGATCGGTCAACTATCTTACGTTATTTCAAAATGTCCGCATCCTTGTCTAAAATGCGCCCAGTTTTCGGTAAAATGAAAGATTGTAAGGTCTTATTCTTCTAGCTAATAATGATGGCAACATTTTAGTTAAAATTCTCCTGTGTCATCTACAGCAATCCTGATGGTTTCCATGAAGTGGGCCATTGGTTGCAGACTTCGCTAGATCCGTAAATCTTCTCGGAGATTTTACTAGGTGGATGGGAATAATCCAAGACTATGGTCCCGTTGTTCATACAATTAAAATAAGTATTTCACTATATAATTTAATGTCCTGTTAATTTAATCTTACTAAAATAATCGTAATATAAATTAAACAAATCAAACCTAATAACCTAACCTAACCAAACCAAACCTAATAACCTAACCTAACTTCATATATTGCCTATGAAATGTCAAAATATGCAGTGCATTTTTCGAAACTTTAAAATGTAATATCTTATTTAATACTTACTTTTTAAACGTAAATTATCTTTCATTTTGTTATTAGTACATTCAATAATATAGTGAAATAATCATTTTCGTTGTATGTGCAATGGCACCATTATCTTGGATTTAGCCTTATTTCAGTTTGCGTATTAGTAATTTTTTTATTTTTTTTTATTTGGTCATCCAACAGGGAGACACAATCGCTTGGTAAGATGAAATACAACAAAAAAAATAGTTAAATGTCTCCCACAATTACAGGATAACAAAAATTGGACATATTGGACATAACCGATAAGTCAATTTGACAATGACGGATAAAACATCATTTAACCGATTGTTCCAAATTTAACTTTAACATAGATACAAAGGGGCTCGTGATGTATATAATATACAGGGAGGGGGACGAGTTTCTAGTATCTGCCTCACCATATGACGATACTCTTCATATTTAGTGTTAAAAATATCTATTGAATTTAAGAGGTAATTATAATCTGAGCATATACGTGGAATAGTAGAGGATTTTTTATTGTTGGTTTGATAACTTAGAAGAGAAAAGAGGTACTTCTGTCTGGTAGGTCAGAATGGAACGTGGAAAGCTAGCAAGTTGTTGATTTCAGGAGAATCAATAATGATGTGTGTGAAGGATAAGTGTTGCTCAATTTATTTATATAAAATACAATGAACCTGTTTGTTCTATGAGCTATCCACGTGATTCGCAACATATAACATTCGGACAATATTCGCCTTAAAGGATCTGGTGATGTTTCCGCCTTGCCAAATTTTCTTCACTTTGTTAATCACTGATCGGGTGATAAAATACATCTAAGAGCGTAATCTATGTATCTAGGTATCTTTTCACGGCGGATAACATAAGCCTATCAAGGGTAATTAAGAATATGTGAGTAGCTGTTGTGTGTTGTCATTATGAATGATGAGTTTTTTTTATTTTATTTATTTATTAAGGAATCTTAACAGTTTTTTAAACATATAATGTAAAAGCATAGTGTTCATTTCATGGACCAATTAAAAAGATTCACAGGTGTCAAGAACAAAATAGATAATATATTTTTAAGTTAATTATTTTGAATTAATTAATGAATAGTAGTAAGCAGCAAACAATGTTAAGAATGAATAATGGTAAGAAACTGAATGTGAAAAAAGAAAAAGTATATCAAGAAATGAGTTAAATGATGGGAGAAAAGGGATGAGGGGGTAGGGGTCAGGATATGGGTGGAGGAAGACAAGAATAGGTATAGTGAGTGAATGGTCAATGTCGATTTAGTACATGTAATCTAAAGCAGTCTTTTAAATTCAGTAAGACCGATGTTGAAGAGGTCAATATCGATACAATTATTATTGAAAGCTTTGCATGCGCGATATAAAAATGTATTTTGTGTATGGGATGCTCTATTTCTCGGAACATGGAAGAGCACGTTTTGTCGGGTACGTCTGCAGGGAACATGAAAAGAGATTAAGTCCAGTTGATTGGGACAGTCGAGATATCCTCTTCTTCTTCTTTTGGTGTCATGTCAGGTCCCCCCAACGTTGACTATCACCCGAGAGAAAGCATCCCTGTCCTGGGCAGCACGAAACAGCTCTCCAACACTTCTTATGCCCGTCCAGTCGCGTATATTGCGGAGCCAGGAAATTTGTCTCCTTCCAACACCTCTACGACCCTCTATCTTGCCCATAAGAATCAGGTGGAGCAATTCATATTTTTCTCCTCTGAGCACATGACCCAAATACGATACCTTTCGGATTTTGATATTTGTCAGCAACTCTCTATTCACTCTAGCTCTTTGAAGAACTCTTGTATTGCTGACCATATCCGTCCAGGGTATCCGGAGCATTCTCCGATGTATCCACATCCGAGATATCCTCTCAGTAGTTTAAATAATAGAGTTAGATCAGCACGTGCTCTTCGCTGTTCCAGAGTTTTTAAGTTGTGTAAATTTATAGATTTAAAGATGAAGAAGCTAGGATTTGTTGTTTGCACGCAAGTTTGCGATTTTAAGGTCAAGAACCACAGTACGAGGCTAGCAAAAATGACGTCGCGGCGATAATAAATTCCCTACACGTTTTATGATGCTATTGTCTAAGGAATAGTAATCTTTGTGTCACAATAAGGGCCTCCTAGATGACAACTTTAGAATACTATTGTTTCAAATGGGATCACCTGTATTCCAATACAGTAAATATAAATATTAAATCGTTTTCTGTTTGGTTACCAAGGATAGTGATAACACTTGCAATCGTTCTTATTCTTCTACTTGTGTCTTATCATTGGCTGTCATGTTGGCTATCACTTTGCTAACATGTTGGCTATTATGCTGACTATCAGTGGCGTGCAGCGCATACAAGCAAAAAAGCTGTGCATTAGTAAAGACTCTGGAAAAGAAATATTAATTAAATAACCCTTGTTTTAAGAAAAAAATGTTTATTTACGACGACATTGCCATCGATGATATCATAAAATGTTTGATTTATTTTTGTGAAAAGAAACGTATATCTGAAATTAGTATTATTCGATTAAATTATATATAAATCGTCTTCGAAAAATATTGAAAATTTTGCCGTATTACCTATATGTAAAATATTTATTTATTTAGAAAATCCTTGTTTACTTATTTTTTTGTGTAGTTATTTTTATGGATTAAAGCTACTCAGAATAGTTCATTATAATAAAATAAAAAATATACAAAATATGTATATACCCATATGTGTATATGTGTACATATATTTTTTAAATATAGGTATATAGTCGGTCACAGCATAACCTAAGTTTATACCACTGCACGCCACTGCTGACTATAATGTTTGCTGACTTGTTAGCTATCATCACTCTTTTTACTTTGAATCTACAGCTCTACAATTCTACAGCTCTATAGCCTGGCCAGCCTGGTTCTTCAGCCATAATGTTCTCCTTCTTTCATGGTCCAAATTACCAGTAAACTTAACGCCTTTCGTATGATGTTTGGCCTTCCCAGATATTGCAGCGCTTCCGGTATGTTCACTGACGGGCGTGTTCCCAACTTTGCAGCCCTCTTAAGATCCAGGGTGGCAGGGATGAGGGAAAGGATATACAGCTCCGGAAATATCCTTATCCTGGAAGCCCGCCTTACTCCAGCATCCAGCATCGATGCACACTGGAGAAAGATACTGGCCCCGCATAATTGACTCGCCATCGCTTGCTAAAGCCGATATTTTACCATATATTCCTTTTGATTACTTTTAATACTTCTCTTCTATGTTATATGATTTTACTATTTCTCTTTTGTTTTATATAATATTTTTAATGTGTGTATTTTCTTTTATATGGAATGTGTGGGATTGCACGAACCTCCCCACATTCTGGAATAAAGCTATATTTATTTATTTATTTATTTATTTATTTATTTATCTGCATTATCTGGATGTACTTACCATCAGGGCTGATGATGGACCCTGCAATGAGATTCGAAATAATATTCCAGAAAACTATACACAGAAAATTCTGAACGGCCGTGAAAACCAAAGGACATTTTCATATAATGTTCATTCATTATTCTATCGATGCTGCATATTTTGAGCATTCTTCTGTAGATTCACCTCTCAAATGTTCTATTTCGCCTTACTAATTCTTCTGTAAGTGCTCATGCTTCGATTTCATAAATAAAACCGAGAAGATATATCATCGAACCATTCGCAATCGTAACGTAATTTAAAGCTATAAACATGACTGCTCCTCGTTGCATGGGAATGATGAATGCCAATATATTTATTTAAACTTAAATTGAATCTCGATAAAATCAACGCTACCTCAGTCAAAATTATGCGTTTTGATTCAATTTTATACTGTTAAACATATCTTTCGTAATCTGTGGGCGTTTTAAATAATAGAATTCAATTTTACATACAAAATATATTTTTATATCTAAATATTTAGGATAGTGAATTTTACATGAAGCCGTCTAAGTTGCTACACATTTATAGATTGGTTTTAATTTTAGCAGATTCACTAGACTTATTCAGTAGATTCATCTTTAATCCAATACGATTAGTTACAGTGTCTTTTGAATTGTATTATAATCTATGTTAATGTAAGTCATTTGTTTTTACAGATACGAAGTTGCCAAGTTTAAACACTGACAACGTAGTGGTTGTCTCCCAAAAACGTGAAACACAATAAAGTTTTTGTACTGATAAAATGATCAACCAAAAAGATTAAAATCTTTGGATTGTTGGCACGCCGAGTACAATTCAAAACAGCAGTATTGTAACTTATACCAGTAAAGCAGATTCAATGTATAGATCCTTTGAAAGTGTAATGTAATTGTATCATAATGTGGTCCCTATCTTCAGAAGATGATCTCTCATAATAATATTTTGATGATAAATATAAATTAAAGTAATCAATGCTGATCACGCAGTCTATAATTAACAAGTTTATAGATTCGACCAGAATAATTTTGATTATCGCATTTATTTTACGATAATCCAGGATTAATTAAGATATGTCAATTAATATATGTATCAGATTCAATCTTTTGATATGTAGACTATGAAGTTAATACAAACAGTTAAAGACAATGCAATAGCGACAGCACTGGAAACATACACATTAAAAAAAGGAGTGGAACATGAAGGATGCATTAGAGAAGTGATGCTGCGCATCCCGAAGACTACGAGGTACGTCTGTATGCTCCAGAAGATAAGGATTACCGAAAGACTTTCAACAGCGAAGATAACAATGGCAGAATTGAAGAAGAGTGAGCAAGGTCTCCTATAAGATGGATAGACCAAATAAATGACCCATCAAGATTCTCTTTGATCCATGACCTCCCATGTTGTAGAGTATAGTGACATTGTGCAACAAATTCCAAACATATCAGGAAACCGTGATGGTCTGCATTGAGTACTCAATGATGAAGAAGAACTTATATCGAATATTAAAAATTCATTCGCTTTCATACAAGTCCAATAATACAATTAAAGGCGTGTTATTGTTTTAATTATTTGTACAAGAAATTTTCTTCAAGTTTTTAACCATTTTATTTGACGTGTATCAAAGGGAATGAATTCTTAATATAGTATTGCATTTTGCTATTACTTTGTAGTTATTCATTATAAATATAATTACAGTAATTTACTTAGTTTATCAGCACTAATTTTTTGGTAAAAACCAACCGATTTCGGAAACAACGTTCCTTCGTCAGGGTATACTCTTAATACTAATTAAACTTTCGAAATTATAATCAATGATACCTCGGTTTCAAGTGTATAAATGGAGGTAAATGGTGGGGGGTGCGAAAGAAACATGTGATAGGGTGAAGGGAACATATTCAAGATAGGATTGTAAGTTCTAAATTATTTTAACATTTTATATTTTTACTATGCCATATAAATTACTTTCATGATTCTCCAACATTCTACAGAAGATAGGCGACAAATAATGAAAAAAAATGCCAACATTGATGTCGCTTTTTTTCCGGAATTTCTTCAACGAATATCTTACCACATCCCAACTCGCAATAACAGACATTCACCTACTTTTCATCTCCCCTTTTGTAAGACTAACTCAAAACAAAACTCTTTTATGTACAGATCCACAAATTCATTTAACACAAACTATCACCACATTGACAATTTCAACGCAACAAAAAGAAACATAAAACAAACAATATCTACACTAGCGCACCCAAACTAATTTGTACATTATATCTTCCCTTCTACTCCCGTCCCACATTCCCCTCCACCCTCTCCACTCGCTATTAAAGTAAGTTAAAGTAAATTTCATATTTTTAAGATTGTTGTTTTGCTGTTAATTTTCCCCAAAACAAAATAAATAAATAAAGAATATTTTCTATTCAAAATTGAATGAAGAAGATTCCCTTGAAATTGCAATACAATATAGACGTTTTATAAAGATTTTTTAATTTTACATGACACTCTTCGAGTTAGTATATCTATATAATTTTATTTAAAAAATAAATATTTTTAACATTATTACATTGATTGAGTATGAAAATAATTATCCACTCCCAAAATACATATGTAAAGATTCCGAAAACCTTTCAAGCGCTAGAAATTATGTATACAGGGTTATTTGTAAAACATTAATAACCTCACAGGACTATATTCCTGCCTTGATTATGAGTCGAAAATGTTCAAGCTATTATGACTATATCAATAGTTAAGGAGATATGCGACATCAAAGTTTGCATTTTTTTTTCAATATTTCTGACTTATTTTTTGTAAAACGTTGGACTATCATTACAGTAACTTATATCGAATATGAAAAATTCATTCCCTTTAATACAAGTCAAATAAAAAAATAAAAACCTTCGAATTCAGGGTTTTTATAATTTTATTTAACTTGTATTGGAACGAATGAATTTTTCGTAATCGATATGAATTACTGTAACGATAGTCCAACATGTTACAAAAAATAAGTGAGAAATATTGAAAAAAAAATGCAAACTTTGATGTCGCATATCTCCATAACTATTGCTATTAGGTCATAATATCTTGAACATTTTCGACTCATAATCAAGGCAGGAATATAGTCCTGCGAGGTTATTAATGTTTTACAAACAACCCTGTATATATTCCTTTTAAAATATTGTGACAATCAATGCAGATAGAAATGCCAACCCGAGCCCCGTTGGCCTTATTCGCGAACATTTTTCTGGGAGCGGTTGCCAAATACGTCATTAAATAATCGGCCCTCCGCCCACGTGGCCGATATCGGTTTGTTTTATGGTTGGGATAATCGCCTTTAACACAATAACCGTATAAAATCCAGGATGTGTTTTTGAAGTGAAACCTTTTTTCCATAAAATTATCATAATACCGAACCTCGCACATGCAGGCGCTTCCAATACAAATGTGTCCCTGATGGTGTAACATATATTTATTTATTTATTTATTTATTTAATACACGGTACAACGTAGGATTAAAAAAACAATGTATATAACGATGTTTAGATTGATAGGTATTAATAAAAAAAAGGAGATAAGGTATAATTCTATAAAAAACAATTAATAAAGTGATATATAAAGAAAAATAAAACATTAAGTGAATAACATAAAGTATCACAAAATTACATCAAATGAAATAAAATCAAATATGAAAGTCAACAATCAATAAAACTACAACAAATTAAAATAATTATCTCTGAAATTCAAGAAGCAACAAAATTACAACAAAATGAAATAATTGTAAACAAATCAAATCTGAAACTCAAGAAGCAATAAAAATGACAGTAAAATAAAATGAAATGTAAAATTCAAAAATCTAAAAACAAGAGATAGACATGACATCAATAACTAATTATGAACGACCAGATTCGTCCAGAAGAGCTTTCTTGTAGGCGGCTAGTGTTTCCGAAAAAACATCCGATAGGTAGCCATACTCGTTTCCTAACCTACGGAGCCTTCTAATAGGCGAGCTATAGAGATAATTTACAGTAACATTGTCACAATGAAACGATTGTATTGTACCCTACATAGATGATCACCCGACTTGTTGAGAAATAAATAAAATAAAATCTAAAAATGCGTATAATTAAACAAATTAACTTAATTCATCACCACTTTATTTTTGGCAAAAACCAATCAGTTTCGGAAACAACGTTCATTCATCAGGATATAATTAACTAACTAAATAACTAACCATCACGCCGTTTCCCCTCAGGGGTAGGCAGATAGGATTGAACGTCATATTCTTCTATCTTGGCATACCACTTTTGCTTCGGCTACATTCATACATCTTCTCATACAAGTTCTACGGTTGTTTTTAACATAGACATCCTCAATTACTTGTAGTATTTGATCATGCCAGGTCTTTCGCAGACGCCCTCTATTCCTGTTGCCTTCAACACTCGCCTCATATATTTTCTTAACCATTATTTCCTCGTTTATACGTTCCACACGACCAAACCATCTCAGCACTCCTTTCTTTATTCTACCACAGTACAGCCAGTATTACATTCACTTCTAATTTGTTCATTCCTCAATCTATCGACCAAAGATTTTCCGCACAAGCGTCTTAGTGACCGCATTCAGTCTACTTTCATTCCTTGTTTGCCAGTTCCAGGATTCACTTCCATACATCAGGGTTGGCACTAGAACGCCATAATTGCATTTAGAGCACCATTAACTGTGTTTTCCGCAGTTTCTCTCCTTACGATATCATTCTCAGCCTTGCCATCTCTACTAAATACTTATTAAGTATACCCTGATGAAGGAATGTTATTTCCGAAACCGGTTGCTTTTTATCAAAAATAAAGTGGTGATGAACTGAGTTAATTTGTTTAATTATATTCATAATGATTAACAAAAGAGTAAAATACAATTGTCTAAAAATGCGTTTAACTGTATTTTTCTTGTGGATTTATTTTCGTGGCTTTCAAAAGGTTATGAATGCACTGTAGCCTTCTCAAAATGGAGTACATTTTTACTCCCTTTATATTAACTCGTGGCATCTGCTTGCTTGCTTGCCGGCTTGTCATCTCTGTCAAACTTTGGATCGATTTTTGACCTTTTCCCCGTGATCCAATCGAGCTGAAACTTGGCAAGTAGACTCGTGGCGACGATCAAGAAGATCTGTCAAATTTTCGTTAAAAAATTTAATAATTATAGTACTATTTCGCATTTTTAGAAATTTTATTGTTTTTTTCAAATTGGAATCATTAGAAAAGTTTGATTATTAGCAACGGCGGCCCGATAACGTCGCGGAATATTTTCTAAATTTGAATTACTCCGTCAATATATATAATAGGTACTTCACTACGAATGTCGAAAATCTAAATTGACCGACAAATGTTTTTAGAATTTAATCTTCAAAGCATGAAGTGTCTTATCAAAGCTCAAAACATCTGACATTTTAGAAATATATTAAATTACTGTAAGTTTAGTGTTATGTTATATATGTTTTAATTTGTCTTTAATTGTTGTTATGTTTTACAAAGAAAGGGGGTATAATAAAAACTCGGTTTTTGTGGGTTACTTTTTTATTCTTTAGAATTCTTTTTAAAATCGCGTTGGGGTAGTCGTACAAATCACATCCCCTAAAGATTGCACTGAAGGTAGCCACGATTAGGGGATGCTCTCAAAGAGTTTCGGCAAACTTCCACACGCCATGCACCGGCGCTATCCGGTGCCGGGTTACGGACAAAGGTATGTTTTGTCCGTATCCTGGCTCTAAAGAGCGCATATTTTTGCCTTTTGGCTTTTAGGGGAACAAACACAGACTTCCCCCACTCTCGACCCGCCTGGTATAGAAGGCTGCGAATACGGTTGACCCGCGTCCAATTTATAATTTATTGGTAATAAATTATTTTCAGAACATTCTTTGGAATAAGAGCAAGGAGAAATGGAGTACAAGTAATACTAATACATTATTTCGCATGTGTTTGATACAAATTTTAAGTTATTAAAGAGTTGAGGTTGTTATTACGGTTGTTAGGCATATTTAACTGTTCAGAATATTTTGAGTTTGTTCAAATCTTTCAGAACAGTGCTGGATTTATGTCACAGAGACATTATTAATCAATTAATGTATATTATAGATATCTATAATATACATTAATTGATTAATAATGTCTCTGTGACATAAATCCAGCACTGTTCTGAAAGATTTGAACAAACTCAAAATATTCTGAATTGTAAATACTGGTAAGAAAGGAATTTAACAAAAATTGGAAATAATATTTCCTGGCGTATCCTAGTGTAATGCAAGTATTCGGATGAATTTCATTACACATTAATAAAGTATATTGCTTCTAAAATTCCGTAAATCAATTGTAGATTTTCTCATTAGCGACATCTGTGGGGATTTAGGGGAATGAAAATGGCTTTGTACAGGCCGCGTGGATAAGGCGCTTACAACTCATATATGAAAGCTTCATGCAATTTGAACATATATACAACTTCCAAAAAAATGAATAAGCATGGTATATTCTATCATGGGTGGAAATGGTGAATGTTACAATTGTGTAAAGTGATCACTTAAGCCAACCAATAAAAAGACAGGTCATAAGTCCTGTTACACCCAAAAAGATTTCTATACCTACTTTCCCATAATTAATACAGTTTCGTCTCTGTGAGATATCTATAATATACATTAATATTTAACTGTAACTGGTTGCGGGTATTTTATACGAACCGTATGTTTTTCCGAGAAGCGATTCTCGACGTTTCGTTGAATTCTTATTCAACTTCACCAGGAAGACGACCTTTGCCCGCGGAGTAGAGGGCGGACTGATTACTACTTTCGAGGGCGTAAATTATATGCACTTCACAACAGTGTGAAAGTGAATAAGAATTCAACGAAACGTCGAGAATCGCTTCTCGGAAAAACATACGGTTAATATAAAATATCCGCAACCAGTAAAATATATAAATAAATAAAAAGAGTATTTTTGTCTTTATTTTTGATCTTCGGAGATCTTTTAATTTGTACCTGTTGATTATTTTATTAAAGTTACACAGCACGCGACTGATTATTTTAATAAGAATAACACCATAATTATGGTATTTAATTATAATAGTTTGAATAATTCCAAATAACAAAAAAAAATCATTTGATTCGATTTTCATGTGCTTTTATTTTAATCCATAAAATCCGTAAAAACCGGATTAGAACAAAATCCGTTCTTAAAAAATCCGTATTTTAAAACAGAACGGAATTGCATTCCCTAGCCAGGACATGCACCAAACTGCAGTAAAATAATAAGTTGTAAGATGTTCAGTCCTGATCCAATGTACATTTTAGACAAGAGTTACGGGACAGTTGTGGCATATAGTTAATACAAATACCCAATCACCACAATAGTCCCACACTACTACACATTAAAGCCATGTATTCACTAGGGGACAAATTGTCCCTCAACAGCACGCGCGGCATAGAGTCTACGTGACGTTGCAACGTCGTGCACTGTTCCGCGACGTCGCGCACAACATAGCGCGGCATTTCTACGTGCCGTGGCAACGTTGCCATACGCACGGTACCCGAGCGAGCTCACTGCAACATTACGCGGAGCGTCAGTACCACGTGGTATGTTTACAAGTGAATATGCATGCGCTGTATCTGTCAAGATGACAATGTGGGGAAACGAAATTGTTCTTGAACTCGTCGAGCTGTATCGATCGAAGATCGCATAGAATATCCGTCCTTCTTTCTCTTTGCGTTAAATAATTTCGCATCCACCACCTTTTTCTCCTCTTACGTTTCGATAAACTCGCTAACATGAATAGATACGCAGCTGTCATCATAACCTCATAGGGCGACATTTCCGCGACGTGTGGAAAACAATAATTATTTGCAAACGGGAACTTGTTTTTAATAATATTCAATTTACTACAGTAAAACCTCGTTAATTTGAAATTGCGACCCCGTTTTCGCTAAATGACAAAGTGTAAATAGATACCGCAGCTGTCATCATAACCTCATCGGGTGACATTTCCGCTACAAGATACGCGAGTCCCGGTGTGCACACGTCAAATGGCCGCGTCATTGTCCCCGAAACATGAACGTAGATGTTCATGCGACATGCCGCGCGGAATGCTGCGCTATTTGTCCCCTAGTGAATACTTAATAGTGACATAAGAAGAAAGAGGAAGGAACTGAACATATACTTTCTTGAATTTTCTATTATCTTAGCGATGCACTTAAGTGCCGGGCTAGATGGTTCAATTCATGTATCAAATTAAATAGATAAATAGTGGTACGTGCTTATGGCGTTCGTGGCTTGAAAGCAATTTGTAAAACGTCAGAGTGGACGCACTTGTACAAGTATCTGAGAAGGGATACGTTTTCAGAGTACACAGACTAACCAAATAATAGTATTGGATGCTCTCAAGGCAGCGTTCGTCAAACTGTTTCTCGCGATCGTCGCTTTGATTTCAAACTCGTCATCAACCACGGACTAAGAAGATAAAGTAAATAGATCTACATTTTAATATTTATTTATTTATTTCAACAGTTACAAAACCTATTACAGTAATTTGATGTTTTTACTAATTACCTTATAATATAAAATGAGAGTAAGTATAAGATAATAAAGATAAAATATGTAGAATATAGAGTTAATATAAAATAACAATAATGTCAAAAGTAAGCATAAAATAACAGAGATAAAAAAAAATAATTACAGAGTAAATATACAATAAAAGTATTAAGAAGAAGTAATATATATTCAATAGTATGAAAAAGTTGACAAATGTGAATTAATTACAATTTATGAAATTATGTAGCAACAGAGTTAGAAACTAAAATGGACTGCCTTATTTCTCTAAGAAGTATTTATTGAGATGAGTACGGTAGCACTCTAATGTAACACTGAAGATATCCGATATGTGTGCGTATTCGTTCCCTAGTGTAAGTAATCTGTTAATCGTACAGTGTTGGAAGTGCGCAGTATTCGTTTTGTTGCAAAAATGAGTATTTTGGGAACGGGTATGCCTTTGTGGCACGTTGATTGTAATAAGCGATAGGAGGTCAGGTGCATCCAACCTGTTACTATTAATTATTTTGAATAGAAAAATTAAGTCAGCTATTATACGTCTATCACAGAGTTTCGTTAGCCTTGACGTTTGTAGAATATTATTACAACACATGATATTATTAATATTATTAATATTTAGAGCATTAACATTATTTTCCATATAGCCCTTAATTTGTTTAATTTATTTTTTAATGTTTAATTTAACTTTCACAAAAGATTTGGTAACACCCACTTTAGACCCCGCCCCCTCTCACTCTCTCCCGGCAGATTCCTGAATGTTTAGTAGGCTAATCAGTGCACGTTTGACTCTGACAAGATTAACACGCACGTGATCAATATTGGTGAAAGTTTAACAATACTATGGTCGAGGTGTACAGTCTTGTGAATATAGTAGTGTAGTGTTGGTCCTGACGAAGAGACGGGTACGCCTCGGAACCGGTAGACCCTAAATCTGGTAGTGGTTCTTAGTAAGTGAACTAAACATTCTGTTAAAATAGATCTGGAATAGGGTGAACGGTGCTTTGAATGCAATAATTTCTAATAGAAATATGTCTAACGAGGCAAAACTGGCGGTACATAATGGAGTTCTGGTACCGACACTAATTTATGGAAGTGAAGCCTGGAGCTGGCAGAAGAGGAACGAAAGTAGATTGAATGCAGTGGAGATGAGGTCCCTTAGACGTATGTGTGGTAAATCCATGTATGATAGAGTAAAGAATGAAGATATTAGGAATGAATGTAAAGCTGATCGTAGCATAATACAGAGAATAAAAATAGGGTCACTCAGGTGGTTTGGGCACGTTGAGCGGATGAATGAGGAAAGAATGGTAAGAAAGATATATGATGCAAGTGTTGACGGCGCCAGAAAGAGAGGGCGACCACGGAAGACGTGGCATGACCAGATTAACCAGATACTAGAAGATGGTCCTGTTAGAAGCCTGAACAACCGTCGAGCTCGCATGCGAAGATGTATGAATGTAGACGAAGCGAAAGTTGTATGTCAGGACAGAAGAGTATGGCGCTCTATCCTCTCTGCCTACCCCCACGGGGAAACGGCGTGATGGTAAGTAAGTAAGATCTGCAGTTCATCCATTCTTAGCGTCAAAATCTGACCGAAAAAACAACAGAAGACTCCGTCGTATTTAATTTTTGCTTTCTCCTTTTCTTGTCAATGTTCGCAATTGATCCTTATTAGTGACAATTTTAAGGTGAACACACTGGTAATTAAAATTAATATCACATATAATACTTTATCCCCCCTCCCCCCACAGTATCTCTTTTAGTTGACATTTATATTTTAACTATATTCTTGCATATTACGAGCATGAAAAAGCATCTCCTGACATTCTTCATAATGCGTCCAAATTTCTGATTAGAAACTGCCGAGTCGTTCTATCTGGCCAAGACTATATTCCTTCAAAAGAAAATACGCTATAATAATCGAATTTAATAAAGATTTATCAAATACTGATTAATTAATTAAAAAAACGCGTACAAAGTCACTTAACACTATTTAACTTAATGCTTTTATCTAAATTAAAATATTTTGTTAATTTTTCACTCGTAAATAGACACTTTATAATCGCTTTTACAATTTATTCACTATTCACTAAAACATTCCATCCATTCCGCACGCTCCGATTCCGCTACGTAAGAACTTTCCAGATTATTCGCTGTCGAATTATCGCTTGCCTGGCCACACTGGCCTTAGCAACTCGCGGCTGCCTTCGCATCTGTTCCACTGTCAAGCGCGCTAAGAACAACAACTTTACTCTCGCACGCGGTCCTATTTATATCTGTCAAATGTTGATATCGAACCCTGCAGGCGTTCCTAGTGTTTAAGAGAACTTTCTCGTGGCTACAAGGCCTCTATAGATGCTTCTCGATGCTTCCCGAAAGCCGTAGATTAGTAGCTAGGCCATTCCGGAATCTTCGATAGTGTTGTTGTGACATGTGACAGATTATTTTTAACGTCGTTACAATATATTTGTTGACATGCTCGAATTTCTTGTCTGTATTCATTCCTTGTATTTAAATAAAATTATTTCTTTTTTGATGCTGTACATCTGAACTTTATCATTAGTTCTATACTTGCTCTAGTCGTTCTCTCTAGTTGCTCTAATCATTCTGGCACAACAAATTAATATCAAAACTTCTGCACAAATTTCCCCGATAGATATACGACACATCAAAAAATTTCGAAATTTTAAGAAGTTCGGCACTTAATGTAGGTAGGTCTATTGCTTATTTTGTTGATATGCTGAAAATATCTCAAAATAGTCAGCGCGCAAACATAAAGTACAAAATTTAGATAAAATGAAAAATATATAAACTTTGTTTCTTCCTGTGCCCCTTTCTTGAAACCGTTTGAAGATTCCCGGTCTAAATACTTAGACTAGACTAGTAAAATAAAATAAACGACAAAGAGTAACCAGTTGATAAATTAGTCGCGAATAACGGGGCGGATCTGAACGTCTGAAAAACACTTTGGTATGCGTCCTCCTTTCGCGGTGTGTTTTATTTATTTTTGCCGACTTAACATTCACAGGGCGTTCCGCGACTCGGCGATCAGCTACCGAAGATAAAGCCGAGGCTGCTATCAACATAGTTATCGGTATTCAATCAATCGTCCTCTTTCAGCAACGAGGCGTATGGGGTGTAATTCTTTCGAGGTTACAGATCCCGTCATCCAGATTTTCTAGATGAAAATCGGTCCATTCAGGTGAACCACAAGTTTTTCGGGACGCCAATTTTTTTTGTGTAATATTTGGAGGGAAATGGGATTAAGGATAACGGAGGTTAAGGGACGAGACGAGAAGTGGACTGCATGGTCGAGAAAGGGACGTTTCGACTCATCTTATTGTCTCTCGGCGCCGCTTCCAGCTGTCACCTCACCAAACACCTAGTTCACTCCGTTGGATCCAACGCGCGATAATCTAGTAGTCCGGCGGTGATGAGACGAGAGAATCTATAATGCAATTAAATACAAAACGAGACAAGAATTTTTAGGGCAGGAAGCGAGAGAGTTTTTCCTGCCACTTCAACAACGAGATAGCGAGACTATAGTCGAAACGAAAAGGTAACTGGTACTATGGAAGGTAGGATAAATTTCGATAGAGACAAATCAATGGTGTCACATAAGAAAAAGAACAATATTCCGTAAAATCGATTTCTGTGCCAAAGTGAAGCCACGAATATCGAACATTATTAATTGTGTGCGTTAATTTATTACTAAATTATTCTGCGTCCGTCCTGACGGAGATGCGATTGTGTCAAAACCGGTCGACGTTGAAAATAATCAATGTGATTTATACGAGTACAAGCTTTATTACTATTTTGAAATTATATATCCTTATATTAACACTGCAATTTATTATAATTACCTACATATTGCATGCCCATCAAGACTATATTCTCATCATGGTAGGTACATATTAATATCTATGCGACTTGAAATATGGCGCACATTTACGTTTACGCTTTTAGCAGTGATAATGATATCCTTCGCTATGGTGGTAGATGTGATAATAATTCTCGTAGCCTTGGTGGTAGCAGTGATAAGGACACCTTTCGTCATGGTGATAGCAGTGACAAGGATATCCTTAGCCTTGGTGGTAGCAGTGATAAGGACACCTTTCGTCATGGTGATAGCAGTGACAAGGATATCCTTAGCCTTGGTGGTAGCAGTGATAAGGACACCTTTCGTCATGGTGATAGCAGTGACAAGGATATCCTTAGCCTTGGTGGTAGCAGTGATAAGGACACCTTTCGTCATGGTGATAGCAGTGACAAGGATATCCTTAGCCTTGGTGGTAGCAGTGATAAGGACACCTTTCGTCATGGTGATAGCAGTGACGAGGACATCCTTAGCCTTGGTGGTAGCAGTGACAATAATATCCTTCGCCTTGTTAGTAGTAAAGATACCCCTAACCTACGTATTCCTTTTTGTCTCTTTTAGTGATTCCCGTATCACACTGTGACGCCTATAACTTCTGACATAGGTTAGATTGGTTAAATAAGGTTAGCTTGGTATTTTAAGTTCACGTTTCACTACCTTACGGGAGATATAGAGAAAAGTAGGTATTGATATACTTTTGATTAAATAACATTTCCGAAACATACAAACATGTATTCAAGAGCAGTTATCAATTGTAAAATTACCAATATCTTCAGTAAATCATTTTCAAACACATCACCCTTTATTTTCGTGAACTGTATACCGAATATTGTTTTTCTATACCCATTTTATTTTGGACTCCTTTCTTAACTTAACTCTCAACGGTGTTTCCTTTTAAAGACCTTACTACTTATTATCATTTTACTTAACTATTAATATTTTTTGTCATTTTTGACCATTTAAATTCTAAATATTCCTCTTTCTCGTGGATAAATAACACCCAGTCAGGGTGTTATATGTTAAGTAGATATATACAAATAAAATAGTCAATATTTTTTAAAAATGTCAATCTACAATGTTGCTCAATCAATTGAAAAAATATTACTTTTATATGTAGGTACATGACATTCTTCTGAATTATTAACATTTACACTAGAATACACCTGAAAATTATTTTTATAATGTCTATTATCTAAAAGAATAGTCTAAAATATTCTGAATTGTGTCATGAGTTAAATATTCTTAATTAAATAATTTATTTTAATTTACAACAAAAACAAAAAATGAACCGTGTTCCAAAAATATCCGTCTGGCAGCACATATATAAAACATAAGCACATGTTTGGTATTGCAATAATAAAATAATTAATACATCTCATATACGTGGTTTCCCTACTAGTTGTAAATCAGCCAAACTAATCAGATAAACTCAAGCATTCTAGGGTGGAATACAAATTAGTCGTTACCACTGCTACTTCACCGTATATTTTTTTCAAATGATGCATAATGATAGATCAGCTTTATCTTGTTACCAGATGTTAGAGCCAAAAAGATTTAATGCAAACAGCAGACGAAGACATGTCCCATTAATATTAGCAACGTTAAACTCTTTTCTTCGCCATGGAACATTCTATGGAATAGGCAAAGGTTATAAACGTGATGTACGAGCGGCTAGAACAGCCGATAAGTTCTGGACGACTGACAGCGATTAAGTAGCGCGATTTTATTACTCGTAGCAGTTAACGAAATACAGTGTTAAGTAGTTTAAGATAGAACGAACAGAAAAACAAATAGTCCTTAACGATCTCTATTTTATTTAACTGCCGATGCAGAATAGCCCTAAAATATAAATAGGATAATTAATTTAAACTTTCTTTCGAAATTATCCTGCATGTTTTTGATGCGTGACATCTTTCCTCTCGCTTTCCCGCAATCTACGGGAGTGATTTCGTGAAAATGGACATAAATGCGTAACAGGAAACTAGACGCCGGGGAAGCGCGCGCTATTTCATTTGACCAATGAGCGCGCGCGGTGATAGAGTTGGCCGTCAGATGGTGTCAATCCATTTTCCGAGAGGTTGGTACTGTGTTAATAAATGTATATGATATTAAAGAAAACGCATTATTATTTTGAAGTTGCAATTTCAGTACGAAGTTCTGTAAATTTTAAACAAATTTTTATTAACCAATTAGGAAAGACTTACAGAAAAATCAAATTAACGAAAAAATATTTTAAGTGCTACCGAGATTCGAAACAACGGACCTCCATTCTATATTCGGGGAGGGCGCGTTTTAATTGATCAACATTTTTCTTTCATTTTTAAAGCAATCCCTTAAGGGTCGAACAATTGAGATATGCATTATAAATGAGAAAAAATAAAAAAGCTACTAAAACCAAATTAATCAATCAATTAGAAAGACATACAGAAAAATCTAATCCACGAAAAAATATTTTGGCTACTACCGGGATTCGAACCCGGGTCATCTCCTTTCCGGGGCCGGTGCTCTGACCACTAAGCTATAGGAGCCTTGTAAATTTCCGTGAATATATCGACCTTATAAGTAATTCTCATTTTTTATTAATTGATTAATTTTTATTTTTGTCCATATAGCAATCCACTTTTCTGATACGGTAATTACTTTGTAATTCTACCGCTATATGGACGCCAGAATTAAACAATTAATTCATTTTATTTGGACACATTTAATACACCCGATTCTACTGGGATTCGAACCCGGGTCACCTCCTTTCCGGGATTCTTGGATTAGATTTTTCTGTATGTCTTTCTAATTGATTAATTAATTTGGTTTTGAAAACTTTTTGTTCTGAAAAATTACAACTTCACAAATATTTTTATTTATTTATTTATTTATTTAATATTCATGGAAGACCAACAGCACAACAAAGAAGCATAGAAAACATTGATACAATATAGATGGCCAATTACAGGTCTCCACATTTAGAAATGAATGAGTAATGATAAATATTTATGAATTAAACTAAGGCATGTTAAAAATTATATAACAAGAAAGAATAAAAAATTTAAACAAAAGAAAAAGAAACTTAATTATTAGCAGAAAAACATAGGCATTTTAAAAAAATAATACATAAAGAATGAACAAGAGAAAAAGAGACTTAATATTAAGTAGGAAAAAAAATTCTGCACTCAAAATTTTTCTTAAAACTTAGGCATGTTAAGAATTATATAAAAAGAAAATAAAAAATTTAAACAAAAGAAAAAGAGACTTAATTATTAGCAGAAAAACATAGGCATATTGAAAATAATACTAAAAGAATGAACAAGAGAAATGTGTTCTTTGATTTTGTTATGAATGTGTTCTTGAATTTAAAAAAGCTACTCTTTAAATAGCAGTAGATATCTCCGATTCCAATGACCCCCCCTATCCCCCACCCTAGCTCCCTTAGCCCGAGGCTAAGCTGTCTGGCGTGCACCTTCCCTTGTAAGCTAAAGTTCAAAGATCCTTATATACGAGTGTGTGGAAAGAATTATGAGGTCGTAAAGTTTAAGTGTCAAAACTTTAGTTCCACCACAATCCATTCAATCCTATACTGTACTTTTAAAAATATATATTATTATGATCCTTCCTTCTCTCTTTACTTACTTTATATTAACTCGTGGCGTCCGCTTGTCTTCTTGTCTGACGAAAAAACTTTGGATCCATTTTAAACCCGTGATCCAATCGAGCTGAAACTTTGCAAGCAGACTCGTGGCGACGATCAAGAAGATCTATCAAATTTACCTTAAAAAAAATTAATTTTTTTTTGGATTTTTCAAATTTTGAATGGTTTTTTCATACAACTTATTAAGTTGTATGAAAATATTTCAACGCATCTGGTAGACGCGAAACCTGATTATAGTATAATTTTGGATTTTTGGAAATTTTTTATTACTCCTTTCGTCGCCCGACCGAAGCCCAACGCGTAGGTTAAGCGAAAAAAAATGTTTCAACTAGTAAATGAGAAAGGGAGTATAATAAAAACTTGGTTTTTATTGGTAACTTTTTACTTCCTTTCTTTCAACGACGAAAAACTTTGAATCGTTTTTTATCCCTTTTCCCGTGATCCAATCAAGCTGAAACTTTGCAAGCAGACTCGTAGCAACGATAAAAATGATGTAAAAAATTTTCGTTTAAAATTTTTTAATAATTATAGTATATTTTGGATTTTTCGAAATTAGCCCGACGCGTGTATAGAAACCTGATGACAATGCGAAAGGGAGTATAATAAAAACTTGTTTTTTATGGGTTATTATTTTCAGTTTGAAATTGTAGCCAATTTCTGCTCGGAGAATTTATTCTCTGACTCTGAGATACGGATTTTTTCTCCAATGAGACTCTTTAGAGAAAACTCTCGGCTTTCTTAAGCCAAGTACATACACCGTGTCCCTCATAATCGTCGTCCCACGCCTCACTTTACGCTGGTTGTAAGTCAAACATTAAATGTCACTCCATTGATCATAAATGTTTGGTTCGGCAGATTTTTAAACTTCATATCTATACCTACCTATAAAACCAAATGTCTGTCTGTCTGTTCTCTATAAAAATCTACACCATTTGTCCGATTCGACTCAAATTTTGCACACTTATGCTTTAGGACCCGGCGGGTAACATAGGCGACATCGGACTCAAAATTTGGAAACTTATTCTTAAACAGGGGAGGAGGAGAAGTAAAGGAGGAGGGGGGAAATGTCGCCTATATTATCCGCCAGGGTTCTAATGAATAAGTATGCAAAATTTCGGTCAAATCGGACAAACGGTGTAGATTTACATAGAGAACAGACAGATATTGAGTTTTATAGGAATATATGTCTGTATCTGTGTTATGTGTGTTGACTAATTGTATTGTTAAGGTATTTTGGCATTCTATCATTTATAAAAATATACAGGGTTATTTAGAAAACATTAATAACCTCGCAGGACTATATTCCTGCCTTGATTATGAGTCGAAAATGTTCAAGCTATCATGACCTAATATCAATAGTTATGGAGATATGCGACATCAAAATTTGCAATTTTTTTTCAATATTTCTGACTTAATTTTTGTAAAACGCTGGATTATCATTACAGTAACTCATATCGATTACGAAAAATTCATTCGTTTCAATACAAGTTAAATAAAAAAGTAAAAACCCTCGAATTCCAATTGGAAAACGAATGAATTTTTCGTATTCGATATAAGTTACTATAATGATAGTCCAACGTTGTACAAAAAATAAGTCAGAAATATTGGAAAGAAAAATGCAAACTTTGATGTCGCATATCTCCTTAACTATTAATATTAGGTCATAATAGCTTCAAAATTTTCGACTCATAATCAAGGTAGGAATATATTCCTGCGAGGTTATTAATGTTTTACAAATAACCCTGTATATACGAAAATCGTTGTACATATTTAGCTCTAGTCCTTGTTTTGCTATTACCAAATTAAATCTATTAACATCTTTTTTTTTCTTGTGTGTCAAATCGAACTTCATGTACGCAGAGTTGAGTTCTTATTTGCAATACATAGTTTATGCAGCATACAATAAATACCGCATACCGATTATTCTATAATAATAATGTCACCTAGAACAGTCTAGAAGTAACGGAAACCTTCTTCTCAACACTAGAAAGGAAAATAATCTTCTCTAAAGTTCGAATTTACCAGCGTTCGGGTATAAATTCCGGGACTGCACCGCGGCGCGAAGTCTTGTTTTGACAGATTGTTCAGTGCGAAGTGAATCGCGGACGACGGCCAGGTGTGCTATCGAGCGAAATAATCAGTCGAGTACTTACCTAAATGGCGAAACAAATACGAGCGTTAAATACTATGTGCGAGAATTGGATGTTCTACAAGTGATAAATATAGTGTTACCCAGCGATAATAAAGTGTTCAGATACTAGTGATATATTACGAAATAGTGTGATTTAAAGAATAGCGTTAAATTTGATTCATGTTATAATTAATTAATCATTAATTAATAGATCTTTGTTTAATTTTTAGTGTTTTCACTTTCCTCAAGCAGCCAATACCCGTGATAATAATTTAGATATTTTATCATTCTTAGTGAATCTAAAATAACACAAAAACATCTCACTATAATAATCCCATGAACTACAGTTATAATCAAATTAATTAATCAATTAGAAAGACATACAGAAAAATCTAATTCACGAAAAAATATTAGGTTACTACTGGGATTCGAACCCAGGTCACCTCCTTTCCGGGGCCGGTGCTCTGACCACTAAGCTATAGCAACCCTCTATGTTTCCGTGAATATATCGACCTTATATGTAGTTCTTATTTTTATTAATTGATTAATTTTTATTTTTGTCCATAGAGCAATCCACTTTTTTTTTTTTTTTTTTGATACGGTAGTTGAAATTACTTTGCAATGCCACCGCTACCATCACCATCAGAGCACCGGCCCCAGAAAGGAGGTGACCCGGGTTCGAATCCCAGTAGTAACCTAATATTTTTTCGTGAATTTGATTTTTCTGTATGTCTTTCTAATTGATTAATTAATTTGATTTAAAAATTTCACAGAACTTTGTTCTGAAAAATTACAACTTCACAAATATGAATGTGTTCTTGAATATATACAGTTATAATGATCAGAAGCGACCGATGTTCCGTTTTTCTATAGGTACTCCATTCCGATCCCTGATTCTATTAGTATTAATATGCACCATATATGGAGAGATGCATATAATATGATAAATGGAAAGATGCTGTAGTTCCCTACTTGGCATGTTTATGTTTGTAATATACATTTTGAAGTGGACACGAGATTGAGATATTGATGTGCGAGCCGTTCCGCTGTGACGTCACGCGGAAGTGGCCCGAAGGAATAACCGAACACCAGTGGCATCTGTTTACAATCATACTAACTCGGCTGTTTATTCAATCCGCCCCTCTTCGACTGTTTGTATAATGTCATGATCAAGTGGTTTGGACGCAGAGATGAGCCGGAGATCGAGATGAGTAGCTACTACACACGGTAGCAGTGAAATAACATCAATATTTGGCTTAAAAATATCAGCTGTAGATGCGGCCATGTCGAAATATTTCTTATTTTTTGATCTTATAATGGCGCACAAGTAAAAATAATAAATTTTCGAAATTCGCCAACCATGTAATTAAACAATTTTTATAAATTATCAACGGACCTCCATTCTATCCGGGGATGGCGCGTTATCCAATTTCGCCATTGCAGCTTGGTAAGTTAACGAAAATTTTTCGTGTATTTGTGTAGTCTCATTTTAATTGATCAACATTTTTACTTCCTTTCTTTTTACTCGTGGCGTCTGTTTGCTTGACGAAAAAACTTTGGATCGATTTTTAACCCTTTTCCCGTGATCCAATCGAGCTGAAACTTTGCAAGCAGACTCGTGGCGACGATCAAGAAGATCTATCAAATTTTCGTTAAAAAAAATAATAATTATAGTATAATTATGGATTATTCAAATTTTTAATTGTTTTTTCATACAACTCAGTAAGTTGTATGAAAATACTCCGACGCATCTGGTAGACACGAAACCCGAAAATGAGAAAGGAAGTATTGTAAAAACTTGTTTTTTATGGGTTAGTTTTTCCTCCCTTTCCTTTAACTCATAGCGTCTGCTTGCTTGCTTGTCTGACGAAAAAACTTTGGATCGATTTTTATCCCTTTTCCCGTGATCCAATCGAGCTGAAACTTTGCAAGCATTGCGATAGTCACAAATACCACTGTGTACCTATCTACCGCTAGAGGATGCCAGAAATTAATTTTATGCATGTCTTTTTTTAAAATTGATTAATAAAACATTGTTTAACAATTCACAGAACTTTGTTCTGAAATTGCAACTTTACAATAATAATGTGTTTTCCTTAATATCCACATATAATTGATATCAACCAATCTTTCAATGAAACTGCCTCACTCGGTACCTCACAAAAGATTGATAATGAAAAATTATGTTTTATGCGTTGCTATGAACTATCTGATTGACGTATCAGATCCTACTGCCAGGCTGATGATGACATCAGCCCTGACGATACATCCTGCTATGGGATCCAAAAAGTCGACCATAAAGATCGTAGAAAAACAGTAGAATACCCCAGAAAACTCAAACCAGAAAATTCTGAAAGGCCATGAAAATGTAAGAACAGTAATTAGGAAGAAGTAATTAAAAAACCATTAAAATCCTAAGTAATTAAAAAATCACCTCAATACGTCCCCAACATTGGGTTTGTTTCTGTTAATTGACCAAAAAACCTTCCACCTCGTGATCCGCCCACCTACTCGAATATTGTTGATAGCACTCTTGTATTTAGGTTAGGTATTAATTACACCTGATGATAAGAGGCATTGCGTCTCTCGAAACTATAGTAGTGAGAAAATAACCCAACGTGGGTGTTTTACACAATTTAGTGTAAATAGAAATATCTGGTATCGTTTTATGTGTGCGGAATATTCTATCTGGATTTCCAAATTCAAT
This sequence comes from Agrypnia vestita, assembly GCA_016648135.1. Lineage (NCBI taxonomy): Eukaryota > Metazoa > Arthropoda > Insecta > Trichoptera > Phryganeidae > Agrypnia > Agrypnia vestita. The sequence goes on along the minus strand of JADDOH010024916.1, from coordinate 34,791 downwards.
ACGATAGTTCCCATTGTCATGTCATTTCATTTCATGGGATATTATGAAGCTTTAAAATATTTAATTAACTTGAAAATTAAGCCAAAATGCTGAATTGTTTTTCCACATATTTAAATTTCTCAATCAAAAAAAATTGAAAAATAATGTTAAAATCTACTGAGAAACGAAATAGATTATTTGACTTTTTATGGTCAATTTATAATAAATACAATAAATAAATACAATTTAGGAATGCGTTTCAGATTAACAAGTCTTTACATAATACGCAATACACTTTTTACGATACATTAATAATAAATAATGCCTTAATGATATAATAAATTGTAAATAACATTAAAAATAAAATAAAAACTACTATGATTATCCAAATAGGTTCGTCTTTAGTTGTTTTTTGAACTTGTTTCGGCTTTTTTCTTCCTTATCAATAATCAAATATAATAATAATTTCGTTGTCTATTCGTCTGTCTGTCTGTCTGTCCCCGTAACTTCGTGTAACGTCGTAATTTCTTTCGAATTCAAAGCCAAAAAAACTAAATTACATGGTCCGAGATGACGCTTGAACCCAGGGCCAACAAACCCGTACCGGCCGCTCAACGCATTTCGCCATCGCCGCCTCTCCGCGGAGCGTCAAATGGATACTATAAATTAATATATACTAGAACTTAGAAGACGCGCACCAATGTAATTTTTGACGGGTTACAGCTATTACGTATATAAAATAATTAGTCCAAATATTTCCCGGCCGAGTTTCGTCAGTTTTGTTTCGATTAACGATATCTCAGAGACGAAACTGTATTTCTTATGGGAAAGTAGGTATAGAAGTCATTTGGGTGTACATAGGACTTATGACCTATCTTATGGTTGGCTTAAGTGATCACTTTACACAATGTAACATTGTGTAAAGTATGTACACCCAAATGACTTCTATGCCTACTTTCCCATAAGAAATACAGTTTCGTCTCTGTGAGACATCTATAATATACGTTAATTGATTAATAATGTCTCTGTGACATAAATCCAGCACTGTTCTGAAAGATTTGAACAAACTCAAAATATTCTGAGTTTTGTTTCGCTTAAAATCCAACACCCTCTCGTATAAATCCATAAACGTACAAACTTTTAATTAATTCCTGTTTTTCGGGGATGTTCGTTTAGTTTCCAGGCACGGTTGTGCCATTCGGGTGAATGTGCGGTCGTGTCACGGCGGGTTCATTGTTTCTCTGACCCTTTGTAACTTCCGTTGCCCAATCAGGGATCGCAAATGGACGCGATGCCGCAAAAAGGATCCATTCCACATTTCGTTATAGACACCTACGCAGAACGAAATCGCCTTTTAACTTTTAATACACAAAAGAAATCGTTTGAATACTTTGTCGAGGTATTCAACGTAAAACAATATTCATCAGAGTTTTAATAAATTCGTTAGAATTCGTATTTCGAATTTCGTAAAGCGGAATGGAATTCTTCTCCTGTAAAGGTGTTTTGAAATCCCGGAAAAGCTTTGTTGAAAAAAGCAAAAATGTGAACGTAGATTTTTTGCTTATATTAATTTAAAGGATGTAACAGAGCTAGTCAACAATACTTTACAAGTAGATTCCAGCCCACATTATGAACCGAAAATGTCAAATAAACGACATCAAAATTTGCATTTTTTAAAATTTTCTGGACGTTAAAACTTTGTACTATCATTGTAGTATCTTGTATCGAAATTAAATATTCATTCTTCTAAATACATTTCAATAAAATAAAATTACACAAGAATATTGAGAATTACAATACATTAAAGTTTTACCATATTCCATAGCTCATTTAATATTTTAAAAATGATTTTACTGTATTTTTTGGTCCCATTTCGTTTTTTGTCTGCAAAGGACGTAGGTAGTTTGTTTTAGAATAGTTTTAGAATTACGTACTGTTTGGTTCTGTATGTATCGTATCCGTATAAATTATTAGATTTTTTTATATTTCTTGTCGTATATTCGTGTTTTAAATCTGTCTTTCAGTGTCAGTAGTAAAGTTGTTTTTGTATCCGGAAAATTTTACACGTTTAAAATATGATAGTAGGCTGGTCCTTACATGGTTATTTTGATTTGTGATAATAAAATATGATAGTAGGCTGGTCCTTACATGGTTATTTTGATTTGTGATAATAAAATATGATAGTAGGCTGGTCCTTACATGGTTATTTTCATTTGTGATAATAAAATATGATAGTAGGCTGGTCCTTACATGGTTATTTTGATTTGTGATAATAAAATATGATAGTAGGCTGGTCCTTACATGGTTATTTTGATTTGTGATAATAAAATATGATAGTAGGCTGGTCCTTACATGGTTATTTTGATTTGTGATAATAAAATATGATAGTAGGCTGGTCCTTACATGGTTATTTTGATTTGTGTTAATAAAATATGATAGTAGGCTGGTCCTTACATGGTTATTTTGATTTGTGATAATAAAATATGATAGTAGGCTGGTCCTTACATGGTTATTTTGATTTGTGATAATAAAATATGATAGTAGGCTGGTCCTTACATGGTTATTTTGATTTGTGATAATAAAATATGATAGTAGGCTGGTCCTTACATGGTTATTTTGATTTGTGTTAATAAAATATGATAGTAGGCTGGTCCTTACATGGTTATTTTGATTTGTGATAATAAAATATGATAGTAGGCTGGTCCTTACATGGTTATTTTGATTTGTGATAATAAAATATGACAGTAGGCTGGTCCTTACATGGTTATTTTGAGTTGTGATAATAAAATATGATAGTAGGCTGGTCCTTACATGGTTATTTTGATTTGTGATAATAAAATATGATAGTAGGCTGGTCCTTACATGGTTATTTTGATTTGTGATAATAAAATATGATAGTAGGCTGGTCCTTACATGGTTATTTTGATTTGTGATAATAAAATATGATAGTAGGCTGGTCCTTACGTGGTTATTTTGATTTGTGATAATTTTAATTATTTTTAATTGTAATTTATTAGATTTGTTTGAAACACTAGTTCGAACTGTTAATGCCACAAAATACACAGTTTATCATTATAAACAGTAACTTATGTATTTTGGAATACAATATTTCAAAAGAAAAAAAATATCTAATGGTGTTGCATTGCATGTGTCTTACACATATTACGCACATCTCCATAACTATTGATATTAGGTCATGATAGCTTAAACATTTTCGACTCATAAACATGATAGGAATATAGTCCTGCGAGGTTATTAATGTTTTCCAAATAACCCTGTTTACAGGAAACATCCAACTATTTGGATTCGTAATCTCAGGTTAACGAGATAAACAGATACATGAGCCAAACTTCTTCAACACCCTCTACAAATTGGTGACCATCGTCATTTACATCAACTCCAACTCTGCCAAAATTCTTAATGTTTTTGGATGACGCATTTTGTGATTCTACCCAGTGACCAATAAAAATTATTAAAATAAAACACAAATTACTTTGTTTTCACCACTATATTAGATTAAAAAATCTACATGTTTCGAGAACAATGTTCTCTTCATCAGGATTATTGTGTACTAATCTTAAAAGTTGAAACAAGCAAATATGTTACGGTGAAGGGGCGGTTGAGGGGGTAGGTGAGGGGAGGGGGGGGTTCGAGGTGTTGATTATTATGGGTCATTTGGAATGTTAAGTGGAAAAATATTCAAAATAGGATTATGCAAAAATTTCGTCTGTGTATTTATTATATTAGACTTAATATTAACATTTTTCCTAATTTCGAGTATTTCTAAATTATTTATTTGAGATATCTTGTAGTTGAAATGTAAAAATTTTAAGCCTGTGTTAATATCAAATGTATGGTCAAATTCTATTAGATGTTTTGCGAAATCAGAATCAATATTGCTAGTTAATGCTTTGATATGTTCTTTAACCCTAGTTTCAAAATTTCTTTTTGTTTTGCCAATATAAAAATTATCGCAATCGTTACAATTAAGTCTATAAACTCCTGATTTCATGATAGGATTATCACTATCCTTGTTATTTAGTATGTATTTTTTTAATTTGTTACTCGTATAAAAGGCCGGCTGAATTGAGTTAGGAATATTTTTAGTAATTATTTTTGACAAATTGTTATCGACAAATAAAATTCTACGCCATTGTTTATTTCTATCTGTTGACTTAGGATAGATATATTGTTTAAAAAATTTTTGTTTTATCTTTTTATGTAATAAATTATCTATTAATTTAGTAGAATAACCATTATTATATGCTATTTGTTTAATAAGATTTAATTCAGATGTATAATTAAGATCAGATAAAGGGATTGTAATTAATCTATGTAACATGGAGTGAAACGCCGCAAGTAATTTGTGTTTTATTTTAATAATAATGTCACCACAAAGTTCAAGCCTTCATACAGAAGAAGAAAAAATATTCTTCGAACAGTTATAAAAATTATTTTTATTCGTATTATTTTCATGTCCTTATTATTAATTCCAGATAATTCTGAATTACTATAGCTAGACCGCATTCAAAAGAATGTGCGCAAAATATATGTGCGTTGTTACGATGCAAAAAATGAACACAAAATAAGTTTTTCTAGTAAGTAAGTAACCTTTTTTAAACTAAAAAATGTATATTTATTTGGAATATCATATTGAGGCTTGTAATACGGGCTAGCCAGGCAATTTTCCCCCGCTTTCTTCTTACGGACAAAGATAGAGAATGGTCTTTTGATTGTGGTCGACCTATAAGCAAGAAAATAAACGCAATACAATGATTTATAGTGTGCACAGATTTCTTACACCAAAAATTGTTGTTAGTAAGAGTTGCACGTTTGAGAATACTACACTTATTTCTGTAAAACTTGTAATATATCGCTGTATATTATTCTGTCCAGTATGTTGCGTTTGTCTATTAACGAGTGTAAATATATCTTTTAATAGACATCGTTCAGTAACCTACCTTCATTTTGTCGACTATTGATGGCTCCGCTGTACAATCATCAGATTGATCTATTCTCAATAGACGTGCGTTGTTCAAACAATTAGCCTATTCTCCTATTGACAGATGGGTGCCGCGCCACGGAGCCTTTCTGTACGGCCGATTTCAGTTTATCTCCTCAATGGAGCCTAACTACTGTTGCCTTTACAAACTAATTGACTACGTTGTGTGTAATAAACCATTCCAACAGGAGCGGATTGGTTAAAACAAACAAAAACAAAACTGAACACAAACAAAAGTAAACAACGTAGCAGCCCCCAACGTCGAACAAAGTGTAACCACTTTTTCGGATACGGTTGCTGACTAACCACTTTAAAGTTTGGCTTTAATCCGAGTATCCCACGAACAAATTGTTGACTCGTTCGATATGTTTGTTCGGCTAACGGATCGCTGAAAGAATTACAAATCAAACAACCAATAAGAGCCGGTTGTATCAACGGAATCGTTGGTAGATATAAAGCATAGATTTTTGTATTTTCCACTAATCAAACAATCCGCTTTCGTAAAAATATATGCGTTAAACGAACTATTAATATATAAACTAAGTTAATATAACCGGCCATGAACAATTTGAAGCAGCATGTACCAGAAAAATCATAAAATTAAAATTAAAAAGTAAGAATAAGACACACATTGGTCGACCACAGTCAAAAGACCATTCCCTAGTTTTGTCCGATAAGAAGAAAGCGGAGGAAAGTTGCCTGGCAAGCCCGTATTACAAGCCACAATATGATATTCCAAATAAATACATATTTTTTAGTTTAAAAAAGGTTACTTACTTACTAGAAAAACTTCTTTTGTGTTCATTTTTGCATCATAACAACACACATATTTTTTGCGCACATTCTTTTGAATACGGTCTAGCTATAATTTAAAAATATGTTTATTACAAATCAAAAGAGAATACGACCACCGACAAACAATGGAGAGGAATCCTATATACAGAAAAACCAACCTTAATATGCTTAATGCAATGGGATCCGAAACGTCGGCCCGAAAGGTCGTAACAACACGGCATAATACCCCAGTAAACACAAACTTGAAGATTCTGAGTGGCCCTGAAAACCTAAGAACATTCTTAATATGCTTAACTTATGTAAAGAAAATAAGCCAAGTGCATGTTGGCCTTTAGTTAGGGTAACCACGCATGTGAAGAGTATTTTGTGAAGGTGTTGGTGTGTAAATAGTACTACGGTTGTGTTGTGTAGTGATATCTACATGCTAGTGTATTGGTTGTCCCGACGAAGAGACGGGATACGTCTCGAAACCGGTAGACAAAAAAGTAATTTTTAGTGGTTATACACTAACATAAATAACATTTGGTTAAAATGTCTGACCACAAAATTAATGACTAAAATTTTAAAAATATTATTAATATATAGAAGATTAATTGTCAAAACTGCCACATGACACAACAGTAACATTTTAGGGGGATATAGAACTTCAGCTTCAACTCAGAAACGGTAGACCACGCAAGATCAGAGGGTCATTGTTTCGCCCGTGACAATGTAGAAGTATTAGGTACATATATATAGAAAAGGGAGAAAATTGGATATTTTAGAAAATACAGAAATTGATATTAATATTAATAAAGTACTAAATATAAAAACACTCCCTACTACCCCTTCCTGATCATATTAGCTCCGCCCCACAACCACTTTCAATTTTAACCTGCCTATGCAGTATTCTGATGCCCTTGAAGCAAGGGCGTCAGAATACTCCTGGAATAATTAAATAAAAATTGATGACTCGTCATCTACACCCTGACATAAATTTACATAGCATACTTAGATACTTGATTACCTAAATATAATATGTTACATGGCAAACGACATTGTGTTGTCACTCTTTTTTGGATATGCATCCCAATTAAAGGTCGACTCATCTATCTAATCCAAATTTTAATTCTGCTTTTCAGGTTCTTCGGATACCTTAATTTTGATACACTTTCCAACATTTTAGTGCACAGTTTAAGGCCTACGTACGCCCGTTATCAAAATATTGAGAACTTGAATTGGATAGTGTTCACTTTAATGAAGAATTTTTGAACAATCCTCATGGTAACACTTTCTTACAAGCGTTGAGGAATTTCTCTTGTTTCTACCATCACGGCAAGCAATAAGCTTCTTGGGATTTTGATTAAATGAAGTAGTTAATTATGTGAATGACAATACAAAACACGTTCGATGTTTACTAACTCCATCCACCCCTGATCTGCAGCCATCTTACGTCACGCCGTCTAAATGTTTTTTTAATCAATCGTTTTCATACCCGGCGCGCTGTCGAGCCGTGATGGAGATGGATGGACGCTGACCGCCCGCACTGAAATAGGTTACAGTTACAGAATTAACCGATAATTTAATATTATCCCCTTCTATTGGGCAAAAATGCCACCAGGGCCGAACTATTGTCTGGACCCGCAGGCGCTTGCCTAGTTCCAGGTTTTGACAAGAAAGAATGAAATGATTGGAAAAAATCCATTGAATCAATTAGAAATGGAACTTTCGATCTATAGCGGACCATTAGCGCCACCTATGGGAGCCACACTGAGGCACAGCTTACAGACAGATTTCTGTAATTATTTATTATATATTATTTATAAAGTTAAGAGCAAATCTTAAATCAACATGCATGTGTGCACTCCACGATTCTTTCAGGCAGTCCCAACTATTATAGTATTTAACATTAATTCCATTTATTGCATGCCACCTAGTGAATAATAAGTTTTTTTAGCAGTAAGTTGTTTTGTAAGATAATTTTCTGTGTAAAGCGCCCTTGAGGTGAGTATTCGCGAAAACGGCGCTATATAAATTATCCAAATATTATTGGACATAACTGCATATGTCACAACTTTATACTATGTTTTTTTTATCTTTAAATAAAGGTATATTTTATGCATAGAATCTTTTTTATAAAAAAACACAAAGCAATTAAAGAAACTAAGTCATACTACCTTGGCTTACTACAGTAGGCCACGCGAACATTGAGGTAACTTTTTTTTGCGCGTGTACTCTAGAATTAAAATTGAAATTAGTTTAACATAATAAATTGAATATTTTCACCGCTTTAATCTCACTCGACTTATGCCTTACTAGTCCAGCCCTGAGAGCCATTATTATAGTATTGATGGTGCCAGATTCAAGAGAAGTTAAAATAGATGGCGAGTCAATTAAATAAAATTGATTGCTTTGGAGTCTAAGTTCCGAAACTGTTGTTTTCCAGAGTCACTATGACGAAACACCACGGCATAGTAAGAATGAGAGCAAGAAAATAAACAAAGCCATCCCAGAAAACATTCTACGCACACAAACATGTGCACATAACGCGTTATTTCCACGTGTGAAAAGGGATTTGAAGTGATGAAAATAGATGGCAAGAAAATAAACAAAAATAAAAGTGTTGAAACAGATGATTATTTATTATACGTAAACTTAACTGATATCTAATCAAGTGAAACGTGCATATGAAGATAGAAAGTAAATATAAACTGGACTAAAAGACAAAAATAAACGATAAAAAACTAGAAAAAATAAACTATAATATAATACCCTCCAGTAGTGTCTTGTAGGTATAACACTGACATCTCACACCGTAACAATATGTCTATGTGATTTTCTCAAGTCTGGGGTTTTTTGTGATGTACGATATTATGATATAGTAATTGGCCTCTGGGCCTGTCGTAGCATCAAAAAATATATGTATAAAACTATAAAAATAATCACTACACATGACATAACCCATGGATTTACTAAACAGTTTTTTATTACAAGACTATACCTATCATAAGACAAGCTTTCCAAAGACCACTGTAAGAAATTCGACTGGCGCTGCGAAGACAGAAAGCATAACTAAATATTGATAAAGGCAATTTCTACTAAGAATTGTCGATTGCGAAGAAAAAATGGTATGTTTGTTACGTTAAATGAAGTTATTCTCCCTTGAAATACGAATTAGGCCCGGTTGTATTAAGTTGGATTAAAGAAAAAATTCATTTTAACCATAGGTTATTACGCAAACAGGTCTGATTGGTGGAGAACTCAAAAATCTATGCTCTAAACGAACTGGACCTTAGGTGAGTTAAGCTGAAACTTAAAAACGAATGACTACATTTCTACAAGAATTAAAAAAAGGATTTGATTCCTATTGGTTCCACGCATAAATCGTCCCAATTATTAAAATCTAAAGTGAAAATTGGAAAATTTTAAATGTTTTTTTAGTACATTTCGTCCTGATGAATACGTTTTTTTACAGGGCATCCAATTATACCGAGGATACGAGAAAAGATAAGAATTGGTCCCCATATTCTACATTTTATATTACTTTCATCAAACCATAAATTATCTACGTATGGAGATTAACGACGACAGTTGGCAGGCCTGCCACAACCACCGACAATCATTGGAACCAAAATCCGCGCGTATGTTCGCGCGTAATATAAAAATGGCGGCACCGGGACCGATTGAATTTCTCGTTTGATTTATATCCGCGGCCTTTGTGGGCCCGACCGAAATATAATTAACATGACGGCCCGACATTCTTTAAAGATCGACGATAGCGCAGCTCATTTGGAATTAATCAATCGGCAGTAATGCGCCTGACAGGCCGGCTGATGGATCGGGCGAAACCGCGCCGACCGGGTCAGGAGTCGAGAGACCGACCCGACGGGTGCAGAGGGTTGCGCAATGCGCGCCGATGAAAAAAATCTTTATTTGAAGTGTATAATGCAAATTTATTTTAATACTATATAATTTATTTATTTATTTATTTATTTATTTATTTATTTATTTATTTATTTATTTATTTATTTATTTATTTATTCATTTATTCATTTATTCATTTATTTCCTGTCATTTTATATAATTTATTTATTTTATTACTTTATTTATTTATGTATTTATTTAATTTAGCGCGAGTTCTTTCTTTAGTTAATTTCTTTCTTTCTTTATTTCTCTTCTTTAGTTACTTTATTTCCTTTACTTTTCTTTACTTATTTTTTGCTTTCCATTTCTTCTGTCTTTTCTTCTTTCTTTCTTTCTTTCCTTTCTTTATTTCGTTCTTTTTCTCTAGCTTTCTATTCTTCTTCTCTTTCTTTCTTTCTGTTCTTTCTTTCTTTTCTTTCCTTTTCTTTCTTTCTTTCTTTCCTTCTTTCTTTCTTTCTTTCTTTCTTTCTTTCTTTCTTTCTTTCTTTCCGTTCTTTCTATCCTTTCTTTCTTTCTTTCTTGGACTTCTGTCTTTCTTTCCCTTCTCCTGCGCCCTTCCGGTCCCCTTCCCGCTGGCGTGACAACGTCCTCAAAGACATCTCTGCCTCGGAGCTTCCGAACTGGAGAGAGCTAGCACTAGACCGAGATGAGTGGAGGAAAATTATTGAGGAGGCCAAGACCCGCCAAGGGTTGTAGTGCCAAGAATGATGATGATGATGATACGCCCATTACAGACTTTTACATAAAAAATGTTACATTAAATTCAAAAAGTATATACATAAACAATATCAGAAACAAGCAGTAAAATATAAAATATATGAATATAAAGTAGGTAGATGTATATGCACTAAATTATATAAGCAGTGAAAGTATCAGGTATAAGCATTAAAATATGAGTATAAAAATTAAAAATTAAAATTTAAAATATAAAAAAACTAACCCTTAAAAACCAAGTTTTTATTTTACTCCCTTTCTTTGTAAATTAAGTTTACCATCATGTAATAATTGATTGACTGAAAATGAAACATGTCAAAAATATATCTTTATTATTTGATTTCTTCCCAAAAAACCGAAGTGTGCTGTCATCTATGAACCAATTGTCATAAATTTTCGAAATTCGTAGTGACGTACCTATTATACCTACCGACGAAGTAATTCAAATTTTAAATATTCCGTGACGTTATCGGGCCGCCGGCGCCGTTGGTAGTAATCAAACTTTTGTAATGATTCCAATTTGAAAAAACATAAAAATTTCTAAAAATCCAAAATTATACTATAATTATTTATTTTTTTAACTAAAATTTGATAGATCTTTTTATCGTCGCCACGAGTCTGCTTGCAAAGTTTCAGCTCGATTGGATCACGGGAAAAGGGTTAAAAATTGTTTTTTCGTCAAGAAAACAAGCAAACTGACGCCACGAGTTAAAAGAAAGGAAGTAAATACGTTAAAAATATAAAATACAGAGCAGTAATGTGTATAAAAAAATATATATTACACATCATTACATGTATGTACTAACAGCAGTTAGTAATGAAATAGTATTGTCTCTTTACGTATAACCTTTATTTTCACTAGACTGTCATTGAAAACATCAACCATATAACCAAATACATTACCAGTCTTTAATATTCTGCTAATTACGGCATTTGACTGGTAATTCGTTCTCACAGAAGACACTAAAAGGCTGCTTCTGGTTCCTTGATGCCTTAGAACTATAGAAGAATCTCCAGGTATGGAAGCATCCTAACTAGATTGATTTTAATTTTCTATAAACGTGACATAGTAAATGAGAGAATGTCGTTGGGCGTGCTATACCGCGAGTATGAAGATTTACTCCCATTCTTTCTGATGGCTTTACGATCCAAGGCCGGCATCACAATTGTTCTCCATGCCTACCGTTTCAGATCTGTGTACGTGATTTTGTTGCATCTTTTCTCACATTATCACCTCGTATGTGAGCGTTTAAGAGTACCACATTAAATCTCTAAAGTTATCCGCCCGCACGACCATCGTAATCGTCTGGATTCAGTACAGCATCTCTACTTGGATGAACAGTACCACAATATTTCTATTATCTTTCGTTACCGGTTCAAGTATTCGTAGAACCTTATTTTCAAATACCTGGAAAGCCCTTATCTGTCTTTTTTGAACCCCAGCTTCTCAGCCGTGTAAATTTACTGATTTATGTCTTCATTAAAAAATATAGAAAACTGAAAATAAATATAGTAAAAGACCGTTTCTGTCCTGTTAACCTAAAAAACTAGGCTTCATCTTCCCAAAATATATCATTTTTATTTTAAAAAAATATAACAAAATTAGTGTTTGATAAATAAATTCTTATATTTATGTAAATACTAGTGCATTCGTTTTATTAATTAATAAATAATGTAGGAATATTCTTGAGTTTTCATGACCGCAGAGTTTTCTGCCGTGTATATCCGACCTTTCTGACCGACAATTGAAATCCTATCGTTGTAATTAATTTTTATCAAAACCAGTTAACCTTATCTAACTAACTAACCATCATGCCGTTCCTCACGTGAGTAGGCAGAAGATAAAACTCCACACTCCTCTGCCCTAGCACACTACTTTTGCTTTGTCCACTTTCATACATAATCTCATGCACGCCCTTTGGATGCTGAACCTTTTAACAGAACCATTCTGCAATATTTAGTTTATCTGGCCGTGCCAGGTGCTTCGTAGATGCACTCTGTTCCTGCTGCCTTCAATATTCATCTATTTTCATTACAATATATATTGCACGTAACAAAATCATCTGAAAATTTGATTTGATGCACATAAAAATTATCTAAAATGCAGTTGAAAATTTATTTTAGGTCAAAATATACAAGACATGCGTGCGACCTATTATGACATACGCGGTGGAGACGCGGGCTGTCCGCACCAAAAGACTCCTCAGAATAACTGAAATCAAGGTGCTGAGATCTATTAATGGAAAAACTCTACGTGACCTTGTCCGAAATGAAGACATAAGAAAAGCTTGCAAAATAGAGGACATAGCACGATGGAGTTGATCCAGAAGGAGATTCTGGCGGGATCACGTAGCCAGAATGGACAGTGACAGACTCGCGCATACAGCAGTGAATGAAATCTCCTCTGGACGACGCCCACCGGAAAGATCACCGAAAAGATGGAGGGATAGCTGGACCTCGTCATCCCAAGAGGCGTAGTTGTCTGTAGCACAGATCGACAGATCTACTAAAAAAAAAATTGTTTTTTATTTTTAACAAGTTACCAAATGAAACTAACGAAATTACAATACACAAAGTTTTAAACACCATATCACTAATTTTATAAAAATATCAGGAAGAAGGTATGCTGAGGAAGTGATCCGCCCTTGACCTCTAAATAGGCAAAATCTGCTTTATATAATTTCAAGTATACTCTAATATAGTATTTATATTTGTATCTAGGTATTTAAATTTTTTATTTTTTTTTGTATCTTATCTTTTGTATTTATTTTTGTATATACTTAAATTTTTATCTTAATTTTATATGTATATTTTGTTGTAGATTTACGTATTCCTATGATTGTATCTATGTATTACTAAATTCTTTCTGCTTTCTTTTTTATGTTTATACTTCTTTACTATTGTTATTTGTTACTATTACATAACTAGCAAATGAGAATAACTGCCACAGAACAGGTTTTACCTAGTGTGGCAGTTATTAGTAACTTATATTAAAACAAATGTAAAATAAACAATAAAATAAATAAACAAACTAAAATATAAAGAATTTGCTTGCGGGAAAAATCGCACACTTTCTTTCACGTGATTATAATGACGACAGATCATGCTTATTTTATGTTTTCAAGCGACACTAATCGCTGAATTTTTTTTTATGTTTCTCCGCGAATCGCTTTTTTTATATTGCTTCGCTAAAAATAATCTCTTTTGCAAATATCATAATGAAACGAAAAAAAATAATGTTTAAATAAAGGCTTTTATGCAAAGTATTATGTTCAATACTGGCATTGTATTGGCCCGGATAAATCTAGTCCAGATTTGAACTGTATCCAAAACCTTTGTGCCTCAAATGGCCTTTGAAGTAGATAAATCTTCAAAAGAGATCCTCACCTAAGGCTGTAAGAGAGACTGAATGGGAATATTGGATTTGGAGATTTCCAAAACGGACAGGGCGTGTATAACAAATATTTATGTAATTCTATCCGTCGGTGTCGCCTAGCAACATAAGACAAACAAGACGACACGCGTGGTGGCCGGAAGTTCCAGACCAACAACCATTTTTTTTGTAGAGGCATTAAACTTAGCAGGATAATGTAAGAATATTGATTATATGAATTCCATGTACCCATTTTTATTTTTTTAAATGCTGTCGCTTCGATCATACGAAAGTGTATGGTTATAACGTCAAACAAAATAAATTATTTAGTTATTACTTTTTCAGTGATGCCTTCCAAAAAAATTATCAAGCTATTCGATAAATTAATGTTCCTTACCGCTAATATAACCTTGCGATAATGATTTTTGCAAGCGAACGTGGACCTCTTTCATTTAAGAAAGACAATCGAATCAGTATATGAGATCATAATTTTAATCTATGGGGTATACTCAAGCCTGGGTGTTTTGTGGTGTATTTCGCTTCTGTAATTGGGCCTCCTGGCCCGTAGAGGCGTAAAATAAAAAAAATAATAATTAAAAAAAAAAATTACAAATATAATGGATGCCGATGGGATTACTTATCAACATGAGTAAACAAAGAAAACGTTTAATTAATATCCATAATTGGCAAGTGAACATTAGAAAATAATTTTAAAAAAAAATCTTGTCATTTTTGTGTTTTTTCTCTCTTCTGTAAAATTTTGTTTTTGCAATAGACCCTTTTCACAGGTACGCCTTCAAATAGACACAAACGCGTTTGGAACATTCGCGTACTGAATAGAGCGCGCGGCTGCCCGGCTCTGATAAGTATTCGCGTCCGATAAATCAACGCGTGGAATCGTTACACGCGTTGTACTCCGCCCGGGACACGCACACACCAGGCACCCGGGTGCCCAGGTACGCACACAGGTGGGACCGTGACCAAATTACACAAACACGGCACTATATTATCATCGCACGTGACACTCGCACGTGTAATCCGCCCGAGTTATGCCGCTGTCGTTAAAACGTCAAATCGGCCGTTTTGTGGAATACCTAGTTTTTCTGCTCTCCGGGAAAATGTGTCACGAAGCTGCGTTAAAACCGCGCTATAAAAAAAAATGCACCAATTTATTGGAGGTTCGCGGTGGGTTGTAATACAGGGTTATTTGTAAAGCATTAATAACCATATTTGGAAAACATTAGTAACCTCGCAAGACTATATTCCTGCTTTTATTAAGAGTCGAAAATGTTCAAGCAACCATGATCAGTAAGTAGTTAACGAGATGTGCGACATAAAAGTGCGATTTTTTTTCAATATTCCTGACTTATTTTTTGTTTTGTATTACAGTAACTAACGACGAATATGAAAAGTTTATTCCCTTTAATACAAGTTAAATAAAATGAATGAACGAATGAATTTTTCGTGATCCATATAAGTTACTGTAATGATAGTTCAACGTTTTATAAAAAATAAGTCAGAAATATTGAAAAAAAAGCAAACTTTGATATTGCATTACTCTAATAATCATTTGATATTAGGTCATAGCTGCTTGAACATTTTCAACTCATAATCAAGTTAAGAATATAGTCCTACGAGGATATTTATGTTTTCCAAATAACCCTGTATACATAATAAATAATTCGGATTAAAAAAAATATTGCTTAATATTCCACTTTAAAAATATACAGGTATCATTACATCTATGTCATGGGAAGGACCATAGAAGTTTCTAGCACAGCGAACTCAAATATATATGAACAAAACTGGTTTATAACATTTATACAACTTTAAAAAATTTGATAATATTATGTTATTACGGTGGAATTGGTGAACGTTTCATTGTGTAAAGTGATCACTCAAGCCAGCTTATACAAGTCATCATCCCTGAACCACCCTGTAAAGACTTCCATACACGTTTCCCATGTAAATAGCTTAATCTCTATGAGACTTCCATTATATACCCAGAAAATTTAGGTATTCTATGAAATATCTAAATTACAGACATGCGCGGTAACATATTCACTGATATTTTAATTCAAAAAGGAGACACAAGTCTGTTTACTTAAATAAAGCCATAATTTTTAAATACAGGGTTGTGATTTAAGTGCCATGTGTATAACTACTTTTAATACTTATATAATTCAGAATTTTGCCATAAAAGCAATTCCAAACCAGCTGTTGTCCTTGTCTTTCAACAGCAAATTCGAAATCTCACTATCTATACTAATATTATAAAGAGAAAAGATTTGATTGTGTGTTTGAATTGAATAGGCTCCGAAAGTACTGGACCGATTTGAAAAATTCTTTCACATTTAGAATCCTACATTATCACTGATGAACATAGGCAATAGAATATTTTCAAAAAAATTATAAATCCGTATGAAAACTTCCATAATGTAACCCAACGTGTGAAAAAAAAACCTAATATCGCGTACGCTGCGGAAATTTTTGACAATAGGTCAAAGTGATGTACTACAGTTTTATAGAGGACATTAATATCTACAAAAAAGTTTGCAATACCATATATCTAAGTATTACAGTTATGTTACAATAACTTATGTTAACATTAAATGGAAACATCGTTTTTTAGAGAACAGCGGACCCTTTGTTTTCCCTCACAAACTTATTTTTTACTTAATCCTTAACCCGTGCAACGCCGGGTATGACCAGCTAGTCTCATATAAACGACATACAGATGAAAATTTATAAAATGTAAGATGGAATCGGCGCTAACTTTATGAAGATTATTCATGATGATATTCAAATTGGATGGAATACAATTATTTTTACTATATTTGAGTGTTATTATGTACTACGCTACTCGAGTTTCGAGAGTATGTGGGATAGTATATGCAGTTCGATACAGAGATGGATCGTTCAGTCATTTAAATTTTTTTGGTGGACAGATGAACGAATTCAAATAAAGGGCCGTTCTTCCCCCTGACGAGCAAATGAACGATTGAACATCAACAGTTCGAAAATGAATGAGTGGAAAGTTCACTTGAGTGAACGAAACTTCCCAACTGGAAATCTACCTCACAGGAGGCGCTCTCTTTCGCTCAGCTCTGGAGAACGGATCACATAGGTCTATTAAAAGAAAGAAGAAGAAGAAGAAGACATTAAGGAAAAAATCCAATAATCTCAGAAATTTCCCGCGAGCCACCTAAGAGATTCACACGTGTATAATACTGTCACGTGCCGTGACCGCGAGAGGAATGAATAAAAACGCTGGAATTTAATGCAGAATTTATTAATTACCGATGAGTCACTTAACACTATTTGACTTAACGCTATTATTTGAATTAAACTATAAATTTATCACTCATAAATAGACACTTTATAATCGCTTTAACACATTGTTCACTATTCACTGGAACATTCCACCCAATTTCCGCACGTATTATTTCACTTCAGTTTATTTCGGTAAAAACTTTCCAGAGTATTCGCTGTCGAATCACCGCCCGCTTGGCCACCCTGGCCTTCGCAACTCGCGGCTACCTTCGCTTTGGTATCGCTGTCAAACGCACCAAAAAACAACAACTCCGTTACTCCCGTGTGCGGTCCTATTTATATTGGCTAATTCTGATATCGAAACCTCCACACGTTTCCAGTATTTACGAGAACTTTCCCGTGGCTTGAAGGCTTTTGTAGATGTTTCTCGATGCTTCCCGAAAGCCGTAGATTATGCCAGGCCGTTCTGGAATCTTCGGTAGTGTTGTGATCATTTCAAACAACTGTCAATTGACATGAGTGCGTGATTCTTTTTAGCCTCGTTACAATACCAACCTTGGTACAATTTAAACGATGCATCATAAAATTCGAGCAACGTTTGGCGCGTTCACCAACATCAAATAGTTTAAGCCATGTATTCACTAGGGGACAAATCGCGAAACATTCCGCTCGGCATGTCGCATCAACATCTACGCTCATGTTTTGGGGACAATGACGCGGTCATTTGACGTGTACACACCGGGACTCGCATATCTTGTCGCGGAAATGTCACCCGATGAGGTCATGATGACAGCTGCAGTATCTCATTTGGCGAAAACGGGGTTCCGCCCAATTCGAAATGTTTTTTGGGTCGCAATTTCAAATTAACGAGGTTTTACTGTAGTAAATTGAATATTATTAAAAACAAGGTCCTTTTTGCAAATAATTATTGTTTTCCAGACGTCGCGGAAATATATCGCCCTATGAGGTTATGATGACAGCCGTATCTGTTTATGTTAATGAGTTTATCGAAAAGTAAGAGGAAAAAAAGAGGAGAATGCGAAATTATTTAGTGCAAAGAAGGACGGACATTCTATGCGATCTTCGATCGATACAGCTCGATGAGTTCAAGAACGATTTCGTTTCCCCGCATTGTCATCTTGACAGATACTGCGCATGCGTATTCACTTGTAAACATACCACGTGGTACTGACGCTCCGCGGAATGTTGCAGTGAGCTCGCTCGGGTACCGTGAGCATGGCAACGTTGCCACGGCACGTAGAAATGCCGCGCTATGTTGTGCGCGACGTCGCGAAACAGTGCACGACGTTGCAACGTCACGTAGACTCTATGCCGCGCGTGCTGTTGAGGGACAATTTGTCCCCTAGTGAATACATGGCTTTAATCGGGCTTGGAACATTTCACGGTCAAATAAACATTGAGTGTACGTAACAAACAAAATTTTATGCCCGTAATTATGACGTCACCGATTGATTGATTTATCGCCGATACAAGTAGCGAATGTGGGTGCATCGGTCATTAGGCGTGTGTCGGCGTACAATGGAGGAGACCACTCTGGCCGCCATCGGAGGGGCTGTTGTAACAGAATAATGCCGTCCCACGCCTCGTTGCGTTACGATGGCCACACTAATTGAGGCGCGCGCTTTCGTCAAGAGTCGGGACGGCAGAGCTTTGGATCGCGCATTTCACGGAATAGATTCTAAATAACAAAAGGCATTCCATTCAACTTAAAGCGTCTAGTTAAGACATTGTTTCAAACGTCAGCTTAGTACAGAGGGGGCCGAAATGTACGCGCACTTAAACATAAGTGAGAAGATTAGAAGAAAAACCACATTAATAATATATATAATAATATTTTGGATAACTTATATAGCGCCGATTCGCGAATACTCACCTCAAGGGCGCTTTACACAGAAAAATTATTATCTTACAAAACAACTTACTGCTAGAAAAGAAAAAACTTATTTACTATTACTTATTCACTAGGTAGCATACAAGAAATGGAATTAAAATTGAGTACTATAATAGTTGTGAGTGCCTGAAAGAATTAGGTGTATTCGCGGAGTGCACAATAGGAGTGGAAAACATTAGCTAGCGTTGTTGTGTTCAGATTCTATTGGTTTTTATAGGATTGTCTAAATAAATGCGTCTTAAGTTGTTTTTTGAACTGTGGTAAACTGTCTGTTTGTCTCAGTTTATTAGGTAGTTTGTTCCATAACTTTGGTCCAGCCACCGCGAAAGCACGATCACCGAAATTAGTTTGTGGACGCGATTTACTTCAGCTAACCTATTTGTATTAGATGTTGATGCTGAGCGAATTGGCTGCTGATAGACCATTTATTAAAGATTAGCTTTCATCCAAATATTCAATAGACAAATTGTTGGTTTATTCGATAGATGTCGCTTAACGGATTGCTGAATTAATCTCAAAATGATAAGGCAATTTGAAACGTCATATGAGGAGACCGAAAGCAAAAGCGCTACTATACAATGGACGAAATTTAGATAAACGTTTTTGTAACTTCTTCAAAAACTTTTTTTTGTAACTGATTTTAAAGCCAGAGTGGAGACATTAAAAATAATATCCTTTTGATAAAATGCTTCGAAGACACACAAACATGCTTCAAAATCAGTTGACAATTGTCAAATTGCCACTTTTTGCTAGATAAAAAAATACGTCGCCTTGTATCTTATCATATGCAAAGTAGCGTTTTTTATTCTAATATAATTTAGCAGTATTCCTCCTGCATTCACTTTTACAAACATTTTTTCTATCACACTCCTATTAGGGTCGAATTGCATTTCTATTTTGACAATGATATTTTGTTATATTTAACACTTTTCGCCTGGCACTCGTACATCCATGCTGTTCTACCATCATGTTTTGAAATCTGCGACTTGCATTCACACTGGAATAGTACTTTTTGATAAAAAATATGAATGAAAAGATTTAAACAGAAAACGTCGAAATTCTCAATGGCCAATATAAAAATATAGAGTAGCTTGTTGGTGTTGTGGTTAGGACTTTCCCCTCGTGATTCAAAGGTCGTGGGTTTGAACCTCAGACCAGCAAGTTAGTCCTATTTTCATAGGACAAGCGTTTAGCTTAGTTTGTAAATAGTAAGAACATTGATGTGACACGTATTCCGTGTTCGCATCTCTATTTTAAAAAAAAATACAGCGAAGATAATAAGCACATATTATTTTAAAATAAACGTAGCTATAGTTTATTTTATGTATAGAAATATTATTTATTCAAGTGATTCAAATAATAAATAATGTGTATAATATTTCTAATGTTATCTATAAGTATTTAAAAACAATATCCCTTTTTTAAAAATTTATTTAAAGACATTTCGCTACTTTGTTGCTATTTTTTGATAATAGCAGAGCGTGTACTACATGCAACATCATTTTTGAAGCAATTATAATATAGATGGCGTTAATCGCATGAATGCTAGCGTCATCACATGACAGGCAGGATCCTTTACCAAAATGGCGGAGTTACGGTTACCATTCAGAAAATTAAAGTTGCGGTTTCAATTCATGAATGCTTCTTGAAGTACAAGAACGTGAGTTTGTAATGGAGCAATATAATGGTGGAGCGGAGCCAAAGTTTGAAACCCATGGAACTTTGTGTGATGTTCACAAGGAAAGATCCGTACGTCTACTCGTCAAGGAACTTAATATTAAGGTACTGATAAACATGTTTCGAGCATGCTGATTAGCATGCTCAAGACTAGCATGTTCAAAGCTAACAATCAAACACACATGCTTATTACTGGCATGCTCTTGTCATAGAATAGAGACGCTCTTGTTCAAAATAGAAACTTTGCAAACTGAAACAGGAAATTAAAGTGAACCTTACTTACTTACTTACTTACCATCACGCCGTTTCCCCGCGGGGGCAGGCAGAGAGGATAGAGCGCCATACTCTTCTGTCCTGACATACAACTTTCGCTTCGTCTACATTCATACATCTTCGCATGCAAGCTCGACGGTTGTTCAGGCTTCTAACAGGACCATCTTCCAGTATCTGGTTAATCTGGTCATGCCACGTCTTCCGTGGTCGCCCTCTCTTTCTGGCGCCGTCAGCACTTGCATCATATATCTTTCTTACCATTCTTTCCTCATTCATTCGCTCAACATGCCCAAACCACCTATTCTATGTATTATGCTACGATCAGCTTTACATTCATTCCTAATATCTTCATTCTTTACTCTATCATACATGGATTTACCACACATACGTCAAGTGAACCAATTAATCAAAACAGTTCCCGAGTTTCTATCTGCACTGATTTTCGATTTTTGTTTTTATATTTTTTTATTGTAAGATTTGAATAATTCACGTATTTTAATAAAGTTTCATAAACATTATTTCTTGCTTTATTATTTTTACATAGCGGTGACCGAGTATTCTACAGACATTCGTGATTACTATAATAAGTCACGAAAAGTAATGTTTTGTCATCTTCCCAACGCGCCACATTTGTTTTATCTATCGCGGACTGAGAAGATCGCATTGATAATCAATACTAGCATGCTCATAAACGAGCCTGTTTACATGTGCTGAAAAGATATCCCTTCTACCCGCAAATCAAATGAGCATGCCCATAAATCAACCGGTGGTTGATTTTTGAGCGTGCTAATAATGAGCATTCTCTTTACTAGCAATGTGCGTACGCACATGCTACTAAGTAGCAATAGCTCAAGAAGCTCAATACTGCGCATGCTCACGTGCCACTAGTGAGCATGCGTATCAGTACCTTTATCTTGCGCAGTTTTTATGCGCAGTGTCTGGCCGCTCATGGCTTCGTGATCAATTCAAGCACTTGTTATATATAAATACAGATATCAAAACAGATTTTAATTTGTTTTGTTAAGGTGTTTATAAATTTTTTGCCTCCCTCTGTAGAATATAAAAACAAGCATTCAGCCTACTCTGTGAGTTATTGGTTTTATCGGCCAGTCGTTATTTTAAATATGTTATCGTAGTTTTTTAGTTTCTGGAACAATGGTGATTTAATCACACGATATTTTTGACCTGGTTTTGTGATAAATCAACCATATTCTTATTCTTTTTCAGCCGCTGTCTCAACGACTGTCTCAGCCGCTTCAATCGGAGCTTCAGCTTCCAGGCCATTACGGGGTCAGCATCCGTTTTTCATCGTTCGACACGCGTCCATGACAAGCATTACGTCACATCCTGGTTTTCATATTATCATAATATGTAAATATTACACATCAAACGATGGGATGTCTGTATGTGTACGTGAAAACATGTATACAAGATGGACTTGTGTAATCGAGAAACGAATTTAACTTTAAAATATTTGTATTGAATTTAAAATAAATGCTAACACATGGTGTCCTAAAAAAGTATATACACACTTTCACATCATTGTAATTGGTTTAAGGTGACTTAACAATCATGTCTTGGTCGCTATTATACAACATTGTACACTTCGTCAATTATGACGTGGTGACATTTTTCAATTATTAGTGTTTATCAGTATTATAATATAATGAATCATTTATATCGTGAATCAGGATATCATAACGATGTTTTTAACTACAGGTACATGCCTAAGATTAAAATTTCCAAATTAAAGATAAATCCAAGTGCTCAAAATGATGGCCATTCTGGTCCAGGAATCGTTTGGCATTTCGGCTCTTTTGATGGCACAATTAAGAAAATTTACAACAGATATTCAACATCCAAATATATGTGGATATTTTGGGATTAAAAGGAGTGACATCCATAACGAACTTGTCTCCTCCAGCATGATGTTTTGATATTTTGAAAACAACTTTTATCTATGTAACAGTTCATACCTTCCAGAAAATGATTAGTTCGCACACGCAAGGCATTCAATCATAATTGTATCGTCGTACCGCATTGATAAGAATACTATAGATTATAATATGCTATAATAATGTACATATTATATACATTATTCTAGCACCTCTAAACTATTTTACCATAGCATTAGTCGACTTGCAGATAGAAACCACCATCACTAAATCAACTTCGGCCAATCACTCACTGCGTCTAATCTTCTCTTCCTCCATCTCTACTCTGAATCCTACCTCCTCACACCATCACCATGCAGGTGTTACTATCAACACAATAAGAATGTTCTTAGGTTTTCACGGCCACTCAGAATCATCTGATTTGGGTCTTCTGGGGTATTATGCCGTGTTATTACGACCTTTCTGGCCGAAGTTTCGGATTCCATTGCAGGATCCTTCATCAGGGCTGATTATCACACCCATCTTTAGACATTATACATATATACATAAAATGGGTAATTTTTTGCAATTTTTTTGACGCCGGGCATTATTTATTCATTTTGTATAGATGTAAGTATATAAAATGATACAGAATGTGTTTTTATCGAAACTATATCGTTTGAAGAACTAAAACAAAAAGTATTACAGAGTTGACGGAGCACGTAACATGGCTAATTACTTACTTTCATCAGCACTGATGATGGACCCTGCAATGGGATCCGAAAAGTCAGACAGAAAGGTCGTAATAACCCGGCATAATAACCCAGAAGACCCAAACCAGAAAACACTCATTAATTTAACTAATTTATTCATTTATTACCATTATTTTAGTTTAATATTGTTTGTTGCTCACTATAATATATTCTGTTA
This sequence comes from Agrypnia vestita, assembly GCA_016648135.1. Classification (NCBI taxonomy): domain Eukaryota; kingdom Metazoa; phylum Arthropoda; class Insecta; order Trichoptera; family Phryganeidae; genus Agrypnia; species Agrypnia vestita. Next base: position 11,086 of record JADDOH010024916.1, on the reverse strand, counting down.
GCTTTCAAATATTCTCATATCCAAAATTGTACTTAATATAATTAGTTTATGCAATGTGCTCTATCATTACAATGATTGAAACTATTAAGATTCCATAATAAATGAAAAAAAATAAGGCACGATAATATTTCACACCTCTCAACAAAAATTTTGCAGCGTAGGATGAACCGTAAGCACGGTACCAAACGACCTTTAATGTTTGGGCACTAATTGAAGCTGCTATACAATAGGGTATTTTGTGATACCTGATCTGTATGGAGGCGCGACTAGCCACACTACGTATGGATTAGGTTGATGTCAATGTGATAGTATAACTGCACTCAGATCAAATTGAAGCCGACTGCTTTACGGCTTAGATGTGTTCTGTGTCATCAACGAAGGAAATGTGCATAAAACGTGACGTAGGCCTGCATGCGAAATGTTGGTACAAGTACCATAATTAGTAAGTAATTAGCCATTTTTTTAACCATCATCGAGGGAAATGTTGAAGGCAACAATCGTAGAGGCCGCCCGAGATTAAGTTACGTAGACCAGATTATCGGAGATGTGCGCTGTAGCACCTACCAAAAGATGAAAAGGCTGGCAGGTGACAGAGAGGAGTGGAGAGGGCGAGTGCTTGTTGCAGACCAATCCTAGGATTACATCCCAAAAAAAAAATTGCCATGTTACATGATCCGTGAGCTCTGTAATAAATACTTTTTGTTTTGGTTTATGTAGTTTATGCTTCGTTATAATTTCGATAAAAACACATTCTGTATCATTTCATATACCTAAATCTGTACAAAATGAACGAATAATGCCCGGAGTCAAAAAAATTTACGCATTTTACCATTACCCAATTACCAAAATTTACCATCGTCGCTGTATATATAACTAATCCTATGTGACGTTTTAGTACATTCTGAGATAAACGAATAAAACTGTTTTAAAAAATAATTACACAGACTAGATTTATAAAAATTATTTAAATAATTACTAGGCAGACTTTCCAGATGAACGGCAATGTTTTAATAGTATATCTCCATTATTTATATGAAAAATTGACAAATTGATTCGTTCATCTCAGAATGTACTAAACGGCACATAGGATTTATTATATATACAGCGACGATATATCTGTTAGGGCTAAAGATGGGTATGAACATAACTTAAGATTAGCCAGCTAAACCTAAGTTATGTTCGAGAAGACGCTATTTCTATGCTATAAGATTCTCTCATCATTAGTTGGCTAAACTTTAGTATAGTCTTAACCTTTTGCCTTAAAATGGATTACCATGTATTAGAAAATGAAAAGGTTAGATTAAGTTACGGGTACACTTAAGTTTAGCCGGCTAATGTTGCAAGAAGTGCTGAGAGAATTAACACTAGCCTCTACTCGCACATAAACTTAAGTTTAGCCGGCTAATTTTAAGTTAACGTTCACAGTTCGCACCCAGCTTTAGCCGTAACAAATGCATATCACACAAAAACATACGTAAAATTTATCCAATTCCCTCCACTAATTTTTGCATTAGAACTGGTGGATAAAGATACGGATTTTGCTCCGATGAGATGTTCGGCTTTGTATTTCTCATGAACGTGTCATGTCATAGATATTCGTCATTTCATGTCTCACTTCTCGCATGACGTCTAAGTCGAATGGTTTATCTCCCCAACAGTAGTTAAAACAGAATAAATATTAATAATTTAATGCCTTTGTTTGGTCTAACTTTTCAGATTAAAAAAAAAAAATATTTACTACCCACAGAATTAATATTGTGGATGCCGATACACACACTTATTGTGAAGTTGCAATTTTTTCAGAACATGTTTCTGTGAAATTTAAAACCAAATCAATTAGAAAGACCATACAGAAAAATCAAATCCACGAAAAAATATTTCACAGCTACAGGCAATCGAACCATGGATCTCCTCCTATCCGGGGCAGGCACGTTATCCAATTACGCTATAGCGGCCTCTTAGATTGAATATATAGAATATATCGACCTTATATGTCTCGACCTTATAATCTCAAAACGGTTAATTCTGGGGTCCCCTAGCGGCAGTTATACAAAGTAATTTGTGCCTACCGTACCAGAAAAAGTGGATTGCTCTAAAAATGGATAATTTATGTTAATCAATTAACAAATGAGATTTACATATAAGGTCGCTATATTCACGGAAATCTAAGAGGCCGCTGTAGCGTAATTACATAACGCGCCTGCCCCGGATAGGAAGAGATCCGTGGTTCGAATCCCGGTAGCATCTAAATATTTTTTCGTGGATTTGATTTTTCTGTATGTCTTTCTAATTGATTATTTATGTTTTTAAATCGCGCCCACTGTTTAACTTTGTACATCACTGAGTTCATTTTCAGATCAAAATCTCAATACGTGTGCACGGCTCTGAGATTTATCTCATCGTGTCTCGTGCCGTGGACACGGGCTGTATGCACTATTAAGCGGCCTTATCTATGTAGTATATTAATTAGGCTAATTTGTGAATCCACCGAGGTAGGTCTGGCTTGAGATTTCTGGTCTCCGGCGGAGGTGCGCGGCTTGCAGACGAAATTCGCCGAAGCGGCTTGTGCAACGACACGTCTAACCCGATTACTGTCGAGCTCGGGACGCGACCTCTGTGACCACGTGTGTGGAAAATCAAGCTTATCGAATCGATCTTAATTATTAATGAGTTTGTAAATATGGCCGACAGATCGACCTCGCAAACTTCAGCTGAACCATTAAAACCTGTTAAAATACAGGGCGTCTCGTAGCTAGTTGCAAAAGCTGAGTCTTCTTCGTTCAATTTTGAATATAAAATATTGAGGAGATAATACTGCCCCACTAAGCTATAAAACAGTATTTCCATCAAAAAAATTTCTGAGTAAATCAAGGAAATGTGAATGGAGCGATTTCTGTCATTCAAATGAATATTATTTTATTTTTTTCGCTTAGTCAATACATATTGAGTGTTAGTTAAATTATTATAAACCACTACCAGATTTTAGGTCTACCGGTTTCGAGACGTACCCGTCTCTTCGTCAGGACCAACACTATACTACTATGTTCACAGCACTATACACCACAACCATAGTATTGTTAAACTTTCACCAATATTTATCACATGCGTGTTAATCTTCTCAAGGACAAACATGCACTAACTTGCCTACAGAACGATCAGGAATCTACGAGAGAGAGAGAGAATAAGAGGGGGCGGGGTCTAAAGAGAGTGTTACCAAACCTTTTGTGAAAGTTAAATTGAACAAAGGGCTGTATGGAAATGTATTTGGTTATTTATTAGAGGTGATTTATTATTCACCGCTTCCCTAATGTAAAAATTTTCTAAATTATTTCATTTTAAATATTATTATTGGTATTTGATATTTTCACCCCTGTTTTTGAGTCAAATTTATGATTATTTTCTATGAGATGGTTTGAAAATTCGAAAAAATTGTTGTTATTAAAACACCTCATATGTTCTTTGATTCCACACAATAATAACCACAAAATTAATGCTTTAAACATTAAAAATATTAATAATAATAGATATTGAATTAATAGAGATAAAAATGGTTATTTTATTATTATTTGAGGTATTTTTATATTGCTTAAACCTTAAAACTGTAAATAAGCTACATTTTACATACCCCAGATAGATATACTGCAAATTAGAGGCACGTATTTTAATAGAAATATGACAAACAAGCTTATTAAAAATGTAAAATATGACCTCAAGTATCCAAAATGAAAAAAAAACATTTTTCAAAAAGTATGGATTTACTGCCTTTCAGCTCAGTGGGGCAGAATAGATAGGTTTTATTTTTTGTAATTATTTCTAACTTATCTTTTGTAAAACGTTCGAATATCACGAATTTAACTGAAATTGAATATTGAAAATTCATTTTCTTTGATATGAGTAAAATAAAATTATTAAAAGTTTGCAAAAAAAAACTGCACGGTTTTAATGATTTTATTTGACTTGTATCAAAGCCAATGAATTATTAGTATTCAGTATAAGTTACATTCAAGATTCTCTAATTTTTGATAGAAAAAATACTGAGAAAAAAGAAATACAAACTTTGATGTCGATTATAATAATAATGTCTCCTTCTGCTGCTGTCCTTACTGTTCATTATTTTAAATATATTTTCAGAGCTTTTAAATACATATGTTTTATAATATATTTTTTTCCTTTTTTAGTAACTATTCTCTTTTTCTCTCTGCTTCACATATTAGTTTGCATGTAATATTTATGTAACATTATAAAGCGGATCAGATCCTGCACACTTAACTTGGTTACTTTGGAATAAACGCATTTTTTTTTCATTATTATTATTATCATCATCATCATCATCATCATCATCGAGATTATTATTATTATTATTATTATTATTATTATTATTATTATTATTATTGTTATTATTATTTGTTATTGTTATTGTTATTGTTATTGTTATTGTTATTGTTATTGTTATTGTTATTGTTATTGCTATTGCTATTGCTATTGCTATTGCTATTGCTATTGCTATTGCTATTGCTATTGCTATTGCTATTGCTATTGCTATTGCTATTGCTATTGCTATTGCTATTGCTATTGCTATTGCTATTGCTATTGCTATTGCTATTGCTATTGATATTGCTATTGCTATTGCTATTGCTATTGCTATTGCTATTGCTATTGCTATTGCTATTGCTATTGCTATTGCTATTGCTATTGCTATTGCTATTGCTATTGCTATTGCTATTGCTATTGCTATTGCTATTGCTATTGATATTGCTATTGCTATTGCTATTGCTATTGCTATTGCTATTGCTATTGCTATTGCTATTGCTATTGCTATTGCTATTGCTATTGCTATTGCTATTGCTATTGTTTCTATTGTATCTTATTGTGTTTCTGGTATTGTTATTGTTATTGTTATTGTTATTGTTGTGTCATTGGTATGATCTCTTATTATTATCATTGATTATTCATTCAGTGTATTATCATTATTATTATTCTTATTATTTATTATTATCTTATATCATGATTATTCTTATTATTATATATTTATTATTATTATTATTATTATTATCATATTATATTATTATATTATTATTTGATTATATTTATTATTAGTTTATTATTATTATTGATTACCACAGAACAAAATTGAACAAAGAAGACTCCCCAAAGTTTTTGTATAGTTACCGTATAATCATCATCTTTGAATATGTCGTATCGCAGAAGAGCTCACTTGAAATTACAAAAGGTGCATCTACAATAATCGAATCAGTACATTTTTTATAGATATCAAAGCTGGCTCAAAAACATTCAAATTTGATGTTCTATTATTTGCCTTGAAATGCCTGTTCATAGCTCGGCACGCAACTAATATCATGTTGAGAACGTAACTGGAAAGTACTGTCTGCCTCTCTAGCGCGAATTTATAGCTGCCTCCGCAACAGACAACACTCAAAAATGTAGCCTCCCAAAGACTCGACAAGGTGCTACCATATTCCCCTGTATTGTGCTACTTCCGTATGAGTTAATCAGTCAAGACCCATTCTGTTTTTTTTTTGTTGTTGTTTCCGCAGCTTAATCTGGGGCGATCAACCGGTCGGAAGGATACGTCTTGGTACTCGTTCCTCCTGCATTCTTAGCACATGTCCAAGTCACCTTATTTGTGATTTTTATATGTGTAGGAGTAGGGGCTCCACTTTATGTAATTTACTAGCTGTGCCCGCGCGGCTTCGCACGCGTAGATTTTTAGTACACAGTTTGGATCGTCATAGAACTTTCTTGAACCCAGAACTTTCAAGAAATTTATCAAATGTACAGGAACCTTCTAGACACACCGACACATTCCGCCACTCAGTTTAGAACCTTATAGAACTTTCGGGAATTTATTAGAACCTTCTCCTTCCAGAACTTTTTAGATCAGGTTTTTCCGGAACCTTCTAGACTCATCGACACAGTCGGCGCGCTTATTTTGAAACAATCTGAAGCATTCGCGGCCTTCCTATAACAAAACAATGTGCCAGAAAGCATTTTCGTCACCCACTCCCACCCAAGCACAGCCACCCCCACCAAACTCGCATATTTTCGATGTGACACCAAGGGGTATCCACCACCATAACCACCATGGGGTGGTTGTGGCTGGTTGTGGAGAAAACTTGGCGGATAGGGAAACACGGGTTTCTTTATATATATATATATAATATATATATATATATATATATATATATATACATTGATTAAAAGTTTGTGATAGCATCATAAAATTGCGATCACAATTTTAAATACGAGCGGACTGGTATCAATTTATTTCATATTTTTTAAAACCTCAGAAATACAAAATAACAAATTTTCTAAAAAATGTACCAGGACATGTTGGGAGCAGCTGACCGCAGGAAAATGTATTGCATAATACAGTCATTATTAATTGAGTTGTGCTCGGCGTAGCGAGAAATGGAGATCTGCGGTGCCGCCCGTATCACGACCGCACAGAACCACGCCGGTGACGTCAGCCGGGCAGGACTGCTCAACCTGTGGGCCGGCACAATAACACGCTTGACCGAATCGAGGCACTTCGAAAATTTTATACAATAATTGGCTGAGGATACAAGAAAAACGTTGGGTCCATCTTCCACAATACATTTTTTTAAATTTAATTTTTAACATATACACAACTTTGTGTAAGTTAAACATATACACAACTTCCAAAAATTAACGTTACATTGTGTAAGTTAATCACTTAAGCCAACCGTACGATAGGTCGTAAGTCCTATGAACACCCAAAAAGACATCCATATCTATTTTACCATATAAAAATATAGCTTCGTCTCTATGATATATATTGGTCTATCTATATCTATATCTATATCTATAATCTATAATTTATATTGGTAACTCTCGTATCAGTTATCAAAATTTTGATTATATTTCAGATTTATTTCGCTTTTTTATCATGTTTACTAACCAGTAGATATTTTACAATATGTAAAGTATGTAATTGTATAACAGTATAAGTCCCTCTCCAAGAACTAGATTTAGTCTCTTTCTGGAGAGGTACAGCGAATAAAACGTCTTAAAAGTTTAATAGTTAAATGAGTAGCTTGTTGGTAGGTATAGTGGTCATGACGCTCGCCCAGTGATCTGATGGTCCGCGGTTCGACCCCATTCTAGAACACCAGCAAGTTAGTCGCACGCGATGCGACACGTATTCCGTTTTCGCTTCTCTATTTAAAAAAAATAATAATTGTAATACTCTTGTTTCGGAATGAGGAAGCTCCAAGTAAAGACTTCGTTCTCGTAAGTATTTATTCGGTAACAATAACGGGTTAGACAATCGTTTATACAGTAAGATGCGGTCTGGATAACTATGGTAGTGAAAGAGGCTCGACTCGACATTCACGCGCCTTTTTATACATTCTCTCTCTCATTTATGCAGTCTCTTTCTGGCGTCGCGACATACGTTCCTCCGATCTATTACAATAATGATAAAAGACTACAATAAAATAAAATGTAATAAACAGTAAATTATATTAAATAGATTTAAAAAAATGTCTAAAACGTTTAGAACTTTAAATAAAGGATAATCTCAGAGAAGAATCCACGTTCTCTGATTAGAATATTTCACGGTGCATCCTAGCGCGTCGAGACAGCCATAGTTTCTTAAGCAATCTTCCCAAAAGGCGAGGAAGAGAATAATTTATAATTTCTAGGAATTTTGAAACCATATTGTAGAGACTAGCCACACATTTAAAAAGCAAACGGCTTTCAAATTTTACATGTAAATTAGGTTAGATAATTTAGAAATGTTAAAAATGCAAAAGTCACTCAACATTAAATCTGACATAATTAATAACGAATAACCAATTATTTAACATATTTCCCATTTCAATGTCTCCCTGTCTAGCTCCACCCCACCCTCTAAAACAAGTGAGACTACGCCTTCACCTGACATTGGAATTATTTACATATTTATTTTATGGAACACTTATTGTACATCCGCCCTGACGATGATACGGTGGTATCAAACCGGACAGACGTAAAATACAATGAATGTGGATTATATGTAGGTAGTTTATTTTTTTTAATAAAAGTAAAAAAATGATGTATCTATGCGGGCGGACGGCGTGTAAATAGCCATCTGCTGGGTGAATTTAATATTCAACTATAACAACTCTCCTCTCATATGATAATGCTAAAAAATGTCAAATTACGTTTTCTCTCTCTCTCTGAAGAACATTTATGAGTAAATCAAATACGCCACAAATGACCACTGACCTGTGTACTATTTATCCTCTCCAACAAAATTATCCGGTCACAAGGATCTTCGTGTCGCCGTCTCTTCTTTTGCAGATATCTTGAGAAGTCTTTTTGGTTCTTCCACGTCACAAATAACACGCGAAAAGAATATGAAAAATCTGGTGAAATCCCGGAAAACAATATGATTACGAAATTACTTATCGATTATAGGTATGCCCGTTCATTCGCAATCAAAACCAGAGCAATCGTTACAATGTTTAAAAATATATGTTTTTGTTTTCTCGCGCCGGTGCGACGCGAGCACAGTCTCGCCGTGCGTGACCAACGCCATCTAGCGTCGATTTATAATTCCACAGAAGCAGCAGCATTTATGAACTAATATGGAAAGTAAAATATGCCTACAGGAAAGATATTATAGATATTAAATATATGAATAGATATTAAATAAATAAAAATTTAAATCCACGCAAGCTTCCGCCTCCGCTAAGTTCATTGTTTCCCGACTACGCCGTGCAATCGTTGGTGGGATTTGCGGTTGTATTTAATGTTTGGATTGTAAACAGAATTAATGATGGCCAGCTTACAGCACGCAGGCGGCTGCCTAATTTACCTCATACAATGAAATCCTACTTATTTTATTGCCAGAAAGTAATACTATATCACACAAAAATGTAGGTGCAACATTAAATTAACTGTTCAAGCAAGATATGTTCAAAGTAAGAGAGTTTAACCGTTATGCTACTACCCGGAATTCCTCACGCTAGTTGCTGCCCAAGGTACCCGGGTACTCAACCTGGAGGGACGTTCCTGTAAGCGTTAATTTTATTTTATACCTCAAAAAATGATATTTAAAAATGTCGCTACTTTTCATAACAATATCCTTCTTCCCTTAAGTTCCTTTCCTTTCAAATAATTTAAATAACGGAGATTCAAATGGATGATGGCGTTCATGAATAGAATTATTTAAGCTTGAAATCGAAAATGGGTACCCGGGTACCCGGATAGTAACTTAAGGTTAAACTGGTGGCAATATTAATTTGTAAAATCTACAAAATCAATAGAAATATCATGATAAAGATGTTAAAGCGACTTGATCACAGGTATATATAACACCATCGCTAACATTCCCCCAATGTTTCGCATGGGATATGGTCCCGCGATACTTAAAAAATTATGCCTGCGAAATTCCAGACAGAGAGCACAAAATAATGTCAATGAAGGTACAACAGGTAGCAAACCCGCGGCTTCGCCGACACCAAGGCGCCGAGGCGATTATGCGACCCTGACGGCGGCGGGCCCAAGCTATCACTATTTTGGACTGCGAGCACGCGGAGGATCTCCCGCTATGCGATAATTTACGCCACAATATGAGACCTTTTTGACATTTTTTAGATTGAATTAAATATTATATAGGTGAACATTTTGATAGGAAAATATTTTTATAAACTACTGAATGCCCTGGTTATTACTATATATGTGTACACTGTCTGGAATTTGTGTAAGATGTCATTCCATATTTTATCTCTGCCTTTTCGTCAATATTGTATACCTAATCTGCTTTATGTCTTGATAATTTTGTGCTGTAACCATGTATAATCCTATATCGTTTGAGGCCTCAACGAAACTGTATGATTTTCTGTATTATTTATTATCTTTATGCCCATAATTTTATGTATGTCTTTGTTAGATTTAAGTATTTCTTATGTTTGTATTTTGTGTTTTTGAAAAATAAACTGACTGGGTTTTGGCGGTCTTATTAATTCTGAATACTGACGGGAGATAACAGGGATTGTGCATATAGACAACCCGCGAGACGCGCATCTCATTGTTGGAAGATGACGACGATCTCGCGGATTACAAATAACATTAAATATATACATTTTTTACATTTCTTTTTCTAACTGCGCAATAGATTGGCAGGTAGCCGTCTGAAAGGGGGCCCGAAACAGCGCGCGCACCCCTCACGCGGCATCCAATACGGTGAAGCTGGGTTTATGGACCACACGCCGGCGTCCCGTGAAGGGCGTCCGGGCCGTAATACGAAAAAATTCGCGAGATGAATTTCTTAAAAAATGCACAAAACCTGGCATGTCGTATACCGTTGGATTCGGCATGTCATTTCCTGTCAGGATTCACTAAAAAATAAACAATCAGATTGGTTTTGAGGGAGATATGTCGAGAGATAAGATTCGACTCTTTTGAGGCGAATTACGGTCGCTGACACATCCGGACACATTAGTCATAATTAAATTCATATGCGGATGTGTCAGGCGCCCAAAATGATATAATTTATACTTATGTACGTCTCTCCAAACGAGAGCAATCTTAGCTAGACGAGCCAAACGCGCCGTCTAAGCACTACAGCGGCACGGTATTACACGCGCCTGCGACTCTTTTCCGTGCGGATGCAAGTGGTCCATCACTCTCCGCTACTGCACCATCTCGAGATTTATCTCCCCCCCAAGACTAATCCTATTTTGACCGTTAAAATCCCGTTATGTCTATTTTTTTGGTATAAATAAAGGAAGGTGAAATGGACCAGGCAGTGTGAAATTCTCGCTTTTTTCTTGTGCTTTATCGGTCGTAATGTCCGTCACTCTCCTGGTTCAGTGCACCGTTTTACATAGTCTGAACCTGTGTTTTATTTAAAATCTCTTTCCTGTTCAGTAAAAAGTGATAAAAGTGTAGAAATATAAATTTTGTAATTTTTCAAATATTTTTAAATATTTTAAATTTTTAAAATTTTTAATTTTTTAATTTTTTAATTTTTTAATTAATTAATTATTGATTAAAATCTCGCAAAACTCGCGTGTCCGCGGCCAGGCATCGGATCGTGCAACTTCCCTATTTACAA